>QMIH01000548.1:5524-26355 GCA_003987875.1 Clarias batrachus
AGGGGGGTGGAATCACCTATGTTTTTATGAACCAGTATCAAGGTTACTAGAGAATCTCTGGTGAGTTCATTATGAGCTTTACTCATTAGTTGACTGATTAGATAAACATTCATTAGCTTGTCAAGCAGCCCCAGTGGGATTAATTATTAGCTCATATATTTAATGCATCTTAAAAACATTCTAATTTTAGTGGTCATTAATGACGATGTTACAGTTACAGTTCCCTGGAAGCCACACACCGGCACAGCTGGTGTGTTAAAAGCTCATTAGTGTTCATTATGGTACAGTGTGGTACAGTAGCAATAAGACATTTATGATGTAAGAATCACCCTGAGTTTGATGGCATTATATGTTTTAAGATGATCCCAGTGCAAATCTTTGAGCAACGCTTTTTGCACTAGTTTTCCAATAAAATGATTTAAAATGTTGTAGAAATCTTTGACAGTTGAAGGTAATTCTAAGAGACTTTAAACCTTGGCATAATTAAAAATTCAAATGAATAAAGTTTGTTATTTTATCATGGACTTAACTAGGCATGTAAGTATATGCAGTAAGAGAGCCTTTCCACTAGAGGGCAGTGCCATAACMCACAACAATGCAAGTAGAAGCCCCATACAGCCTGTAAAAATAGTGATATGATTAAAATATTAAAATGAATATTAAATACAACCTTCATTGTACACTGATGTCTTTTTGAGGCCTATTTATTTTTATTCGATTGATATTATTGAATTATAAGTCTCATTTATTTTAAACATCTGTCTACAGTTTAAAGTCTATTAAAAATGTGTTCATTTTGTATTCCGATGACATCATGAGAATGGAGATTATAAAAGTGGAATAGGAGACTAAGAATGCTGGCAGCTGTCAGGATAATGAAATGTCTTCATGCACAAGAACAGTTCACTCAACATATTTTTCCAATCGAGCATTGCAAACTAAATATTTTGACATTTAATTGCATGAAGAGATCTTTGAATCTGATAATCTTTGATGAAATGAATTTGATAATATTTGATTATCATTCTGAAAATTGTTCTGGACAAGAAGTTCCTTAAGTTCATGTATGTACTTTTCGGCTTGCTCATAGATAATCTGCTGAGAGTTACGGCAGGCGTGCCATGGCATGTTGCGCAATGTGGGCTTAAATTCCATCTTTAAAGAAAGGAGAAAGTATAATAATAAGAAAAAAAAACACCACCTAAAATTTGGGAAGTTTTGTGTGCATGTAATATTGTGTAATTATCAGCTATTTCTATCCAAACAATAATGATGAGGAAATGTCTGGGAAATTAAAGAGCYATTTTATGAACAAAATCTTGATACATTTTATCCTGCTGAAGATTTTTTTTTTGTGATTTATGAAGATTAAAGGAAAATGCATTCAACATTGCTGCAGATGGTGTAGAAGGTAGCAATGTTTGCTCACACCTCTATAGAGTTTACATGTTCTCCCCATGCTTGGTGGGTTTCCTCTGGGTGCTCAGGTTTCCTCCCAAAGTCCAAAAACATGCAAATTAGTCTAATTGGCGTTTCCAAATTATCCATAGTGCGTCAGTGTGTCTTCTTGTGTGCCTTGTGATGGATTGACATCCCATTCAGGGTGTACCCTGCCTAGTGCCCCAAGTTCCCAGGGATAGGCTCCAGGCCCCCTGTGACCCTTTACATGAGCATTATGGAGAATGACTGAGAGAGAGAGAGAGAGAGAGAGAGAGAGAGCATTTCGCATACATGCATATTATTTTTGTAAACTTTTATTATTGGCATGCATATTTGCATAAATAATGAATGCATGTCCTCACCTTTTGATTTTAATATGATATATTAAGTACATCCAAATAATTTACCCTAAATATTGAATGTGCATCATATTAAAACCAAAAGGTGATCTACAGTGTGCACATTAATCTTCTGCCAGTTTAGACGTTGCCAGCCCAATCCCCCCCCCAGCCCCCCCCCCACAGTCAAGTCTCTTTACTTCTAATAAGTGCTGTGTTTACTGAGACATAAAGCCAATTCCAACACAACTGGGTTTCAAGTCTGGGCAGCACACCAAATCCCCCACTTAATTCAGCCTACTCTGGAGCAGTAAAACTTTCTTAAGGGAGTTACATGAGTCTATGCATTCTTCTCAGAAAATATGACCACAAYGACTATATATACCATTGCATACTGTAGCTGCTGTCAGCAATCTGAAAACCGTGATAAATACATCAATTAAAGTTTTATTAAAACTGTGTTACCTTACACTTTACCACTTTACACTTTCAAACATTTATTATTGTTAGATAGCAATCTCTTACAATCTGATCATCCTGGTTATAAATATGGTTTAAAAACAAGTTTCAATTACAACTCAGAACAATGCAAACTAAATATGTTTACACATTGTAAATGTAATCTCAAACCACTCTGATTGCAACACTAGATCCCTCCCATTCTAGAAGCTTAGATTTAACTCGAGGAAAACTTCCTTAAAGTGAAAGCAGGATTGACCACATTCAAGTCAGCAACTCTGCAGTAAGTGAGAGTCTTCCTGTTAACCAGAAACATTCTTCTTTGTGATCTAAATGGTTATAATAAGTATTAACTTTTTTATTTTAAGGTTAAACTTACAGATCTAGATTTTTAAGCAAACTGAATTTCAAACTAATAAGAATTATTCTCTTTTATTATACTGATTTATGATGATTTTAACATGCATGTGCTTGCAAATTTTTCAAACTGAAATGCATGTTGATTTACACACGGTATCCTAAAATGGTAGCATGAGARGTTTCTACATATTTTGTAAGATGATATGCCTAGTTTCTTGGGATAGTGCAGGTTTTTTTTTTCTTTTTTTAAATGTGCAATATTTGCAGAAATGTGTGAGCATGGGTTAAAAAATTATTTCCATATACTGTTATAGGGTTTAAAGCAAGCATAGTGATAGTAAAAGTCCTACTATAGCACAAGTGTAAAGTTTAAAGGCAATTGATGTATTTCTCTGCATTTATTCTAATATACGGKATAAAGAGCTGTTGAGACTTAACACTCTTGCAGGAGAGCACTAATTTAGTTATTGTACAGGATATATGCAGAACAGGACGATTTAAAGGCTTGTTTTGCCTCCGAGATTTAAACAAAATGAAGCAATGAAGCATAGCAATGAGGTCCTTATTTATTTAGTTTTCAATTTTGTTCATTTTGACAATGTTGACAATCTTTTGCTTATCAAAATTAGTATATCTATTCAGTTTTTTTTTCTGTAGGTATTAGCTTCTTTGACTGACCATTGAAATTGAATGTTATTTTGTTTCCAAACCTCAGCATTCATTTAAATATATTTATTATTATTGTGATTTATTATTATTGGAGTTTATAAAAATGGACATAATAGAAATATGTGTCTAATGTGATTTTGGTAAATTAAAAAGCTGCTCATCTTCAATAAATAGCCACAAAATAATTGTTTATAATCCACATTCAAATKATGTGGATAATATCTTAAATTGTTTGCAGGATAAAAAAAATACAYTTATACACAGTAGAGTAGAATGTATTTTCAGGACGGAAAAATACTAAGAAATTTTTACTTAAGTAAAAGAATGTATAACTTAATGTGTCAAAATATTACTTAAAAGTGGAAGTATCCAGTGAAACATACTCAATGAAAAAAAAAAGTTTAAAGGTACTTGTCCATTTAAATTTGCATGTGCATTCTCAATCTGGTGGATTATTTATTTTTTCCGGCGCAAAAATACGGTACAGTACTGCGCAAAGGTCTTTAAMCACACTTCWTTTATTCATATTACACATAATTAAATTATGTATATTTAATTTTGATAAAAATCGGAACAAATGTTTTACTGTGACAGCCTGTACAGTGCAGGTAAATTTTAAAAAAGTGTCCTCATTTCCCCTCTCGTCTATTCCAACCACTCAGCGCTCAGCATCACCAGTATACTCATTAGAAACGTTATCATTTCTCATTCATCATTTGCACCTGKTTCTCAAATCAAATCAAATTCACCAAAAACGAAAGAAAAAAAAAAAGTAAAAGAAAACATTTAAACTATAGATAGAATTTCCAGCTCAAAATGACAATTTTATTAAAAATAAAAAAATATATATTTTTAATGTTTCTTACTGGTTCATGTCTTCAGTTATATGTTTTTATGCTTCTATGCAAAATATGAAGAAACGAGGGCTGGCTCAAGACTTTTTACACAGTACTGTAGCTGCAGTGCTAACTAATTTGCACAGCATGAGAAGGTCAAAGCATCAAATGTATAGATCACAGGATTAAAGTATAAGATAACCTGGTCATCGGTTACATAAGAGAAGATTACACATTTTTAGATTTGTAATGGAGTATTTAAGGTCAAAATGAAAACATAGTAAAATGAAAGTAAATATAGTTGCGCGGTATTTATTTTTTAATCTTAGAAATGCGATTCAGTAAGAACATTTAAAGATTCCTTTTCAATAAAACTCAATGAATGTATACCTATAGTAACAATAAGGAAGTACAAACAAAATATCAAAGTATTTTCCCACACGCCAGGTGCATAAACTGAAAGTATGCGCATGACCATAGTTTCTTTGGTATAAAGTTTTAATTAATTGAGGGCAGTGTTTAAAGACAGGATTGTTTAGGTAGCTATTTTCATTTCAACTAAACTAATAAGTAACACATACACGACTAGCAGAAATCAAGGTGAAACGTTATTGGGTTATTATGTAATGTATTATTATTATTATGTAACGTATCTTCTCACGCCAAAGCTTGCATAGTCCTGTCTGTTGTTAGTAATCTCTATGAACAATAGTATCTGGCTACCCTAGGGCTAAAATCCATCGCCAGTTATATTAAACAAAGGGCTGAATCAGCATAAGTAAGTTAAAGGCAAAGATTTTTACCATAGCGCTAAACATGTGAAAACACCCTCAATGGAACTGGTTATGATTGTCACGCCAGTTTTAATTATTACATGTTTTTAGTTACCCAGTTAGCAAAATAGAAACGATGCTTCCCAGAAATTATTCTGAATGTTACTAATCGGTTGAAGCAGCACATTCATAGGTTTAACACAACAAATTTAACGCAGAGAAGAAAGCAACTTTGGAGCTAAAATGATTCAAATTGGGGAACGAGCTGTTAAACACATTAATACCTGGAAGGACTGTGCTTTACTGCCAACTTAGTGAAAGAATTGTCATCAGAAAAACATCCTGAATGAACGTGATGGTAGATCACTTAAAGACTTGGTGAAGTAAAGGTCGAGGGGAAATCAGAGTTGTGTTTGCTAAAAGTGAAACTAAGAGCATTTCCACGCACATGGGACTATTCAGACTAAATGTCCGATAACTCCAGACTGAGCCTAGTTCTGCTAAGCAACGGTATGTGGCAATGAAAAGTGAAGTCAGCTGATGACCTCAAAGTACTGAATGACCAGACTGACAGAATGACAGAAAGTTATTGTGAAATTGGACGTGAAAAGTGGAAGTGTGGTTCTCGGAGCAGGAAGATTCATACTAATTGATAAAAAAAAGAGTACAATATTTATTTATTTATTTTTAGCCCAGGCAAATTTGTATTTACAGGAACTTTAAATGAAAGTTTTAATACAGTGCATTTACAGTTTATTGTAGTCACATCAAATGATACAATAGCAGTAGCAGAGAATCCTAGYATTTATGTAAGTATGGAAGTGCAGAAATAGATATTTTTGGTCAATAAAACAAACAAAAGTTTCAAAAACTGAATTGAACAACAAATTTCAGTCTGAATCTTTGGCGTATTGTGTAATTTCTTGTGACACACATATTCATAGTTGTTTATTCTATTGTGTTGAAAAGTTCTGTTGTTTAMGTTGCATGAAACTGGTTTTAAATCTCAATTGTACTGTTTACTTTGTTGGATAATTAAAACTAGTTTTAAAATGGTATTTGCAGAAATATACTGAACACAACAAAAGATTTGATGTTGGTTTTCTATTCTCAGGCTGAAGTTGATTGTGATTTGGTTAAGAGAAGAGATGAGTCTCTTTCATAATATCAAGGTAAGATTCTGAATTATTAATGTTATGCCGTTATGTTTTAACAAAGTTTTGCTGTTTATACAAATAAGTCTTGCAATGTGGAATTGGAATTTTTTTGGTTAAAAGGTTCAGGTCCCTAACTGCTAAGGTGCCATCACCTCAACTCTTTTTTATATTCAGTTATTATAAGATAAACATTTAAGTTTAGATGAATAAATTGATAAAATTATGTTTATTTAAATGTAATGAAAATGGATTATTAACTGTACTGCATGTCGACTGTGTCATTGCATCAAGTTGTAAACATCACTTTCAATACAATAGAATAGAATAGAATAGAGTCACATTGCTGACTCTGATGAAACATATGGTATAAACAGCAAAAATCCATTGTTTGTTTTGGAGCTCTGGAGCTCCGCAGATGAGTCCTTGGGGGTTTTGTTCTTTCCTGACTTTCACTGCACATCCTCATATTGTTCAAAACTACGACCACCTACCTCCCTGTTCCCTACACACACACACACACAAGTCCATCATAACTTCTCACAACTGTTATTGTTCACTCTTGCAATATTTCGTGTTTTTACAAATGGGTGAATGTGCAGTCACAAAATTACTACGAATGTCATTACTTCATTTATGATCCAAGATTCATAGATAGTTGGAAGTATGAGGTTTACACAAATGATCATTTAAAAAAAAAGTGCTCTTTTTTTGTTTCAGTTCTTTGTCTTCTGCCATGGAATGCTCCAGCTTGCACAGCTGCTGGTTTCTGGGTATCTGAAGGGCTCCATTTCGACAATAGAGAGGAGATATGGCCTGTCCAGTCAGAAATCAGGAATGCTTGCCTCTTTTAATGAGGTACATTTTACTGTATATATTTGTAAAGAAACTTTTAATAAAATGGCAGACGACGTCTGAAATCATCAGATTATCTGATCTTTTGTACATAAGGCTACAAGATTTCCCGCGTCCGCCCGGGTTTCCTCCCAGAAAACAGATTATATTAAATTAATGGAGGGTGTGAATGTATCTGTTGCTCAGTGCTTTGCACTGGACAAGCATCCACCCCAGTTTTCCTGGATTAGGCTCCGGATTCACCTGTATGAAGCTCTTACTGAAGATGAATAAATGAATGTAAAAATGTCATCCTGTAATTCTTGTCTGAACATGCACATCTTTATCTTATTGTTGCCTTTATTCTCATCATTTTTTTTAAGAATGAAGGGCATGCCACTGCAAGTGAAAATATTCCGTTTTAGCTGGAACAGATTTGCGCTTAGATTAAGATGCAACAAATTCCTGAATACTAGATTGGTGTATTAATCGATAATATATCCGTTGAAATATATATTTTTTAAAAAACACATAATGTTCTGTACTATATTCCATATAGTACTGTACTTAATTTCAGAGTTGTTTTACACATATTACTTACTGTATGTAGTAACAGCTTCAGCTCTCTAATGAGTCTAATAATCTCATCGTACGTATTTCACTCTAAATTGCTCTTGGTTGTTGGAATGAATGTTTGAATGAGCATATTTAACATATGGTCCCATTAAGGGTGTATTTCCAATGCTCATTCTGTATTCCTAGGATATGCTCTAGATGTAGAACAATAATCTGACTATAATAATAATAATAATAATAATAATAATAATAAAGAATTTGAAGATGAAGATGAATTTACGTAGTTCAGGATGAAAATTGAATCAACGCAGCTTACTCATGTAGACCTGCATTGTTCCAACTTCCATCCTTTAAAACAATGCAGGTCACTCAGGTAGACCTGAGCGATTTCCTTGAGTTGTGTTTTTAAACCCCAAAGCTGAATTTGAGTCAGAATAGGGTTCATTTTCCACTTTTTTCCAATTGTACTTTGAAATTCCATGTGTAGAACTCATCATGTTCATTCATGATTGCAACACAAATATTACCATACCAGAAGGGACAGATCCTTGTGAACAAGGCTTGCCAGAATAATTGCTTAGAAATTAGTCAATTTTTAACATTAATCCTCTACATACTGTATGACTAATTCCAAGTGTGTTACATGAACTCCAATTACTGTCCAACAATCACCCACCTTACTACTTCATTCGACTTTGGTTGCAAAATGCAACATGGTGGTATGAAAACTCCACTCTTTTACTAGAATATGGCTGTGCCATGAGGAAAGAAAAACTCCACAGATGCGATGACCCGGTCATTCAGTACATTCAGCTCGTCAGCTGATTTCATTTTTCTGCCACATAATGTTACAGAGTCTCGACCTGAGGAACTGAAGCAACCCCAGATCATAACACTGCCACCAGAGGCTTGTACAGTGGCCATTTTGCATGATGGGTACAGGACATTCCTTCTTCTTTTATTTTCAAAATGTTCCAAAAATTACTTTTTTTTTTTTTTTTGGCCATGCAGCAGATTTGTCACAGCTTTGACGGTTTAAAGCTTGCGGAATAAAGCATCTTAATACAACTGAGCAGTTTAATTTTTAAGAGAAATGCTAACAGACATGATAGTGTATCAGGAAGGCAATGCCAAATCCGTTGTGTATTATGTAGCTAAAAACGACCATGCTATCATATTTCAGTCTGACTTTACAATGAAGAGTCATACACCTCTGTTTTTTCCCTACAGGTGGGAAACACGGTTCTTATCGTGTTTGTCAGCTATTTTGGAAGCCGTGTACACAGACCCAGGTGCATTGGCATCGGAGCGATCATAGCAAGCATGGCGGCATTTCTCATTTCCCTGCCACACTTTATCAGCGGCAAGTACGAGTACACAGATTACAAAAACAGTAAGTATGCATCATTCATATAATACTTTATCATACGGTCTACTACCATCAAGGAAACAGTTGTAATAAGAGAATGTGATTGGAGAGAATGTGATGTCTTTGATTGGCAGGTACCACCAAGCTTAGCACTGGTTTTTGCCAAGACACAAGCAGCCAGACATGTTCAGAAATCGAGAGCCATGCCAACAATGCAGTGTTTCCCATACTCCTAATGGGGCAGTTGCTGCTAGGTATTGGTGGAGTTCCTATCCAACCCTTTGGTATTTCCTACATAGATGACTATGCAAATAAGAAGAATTCGCCATTTTATCTTGGTAAGAGTGAGCAAGTACACCTGCACAAGCCTCTGTATTGGGATTAGACCATGAGATATAGCATTGCTCACCAGTTCTCTGTTTCCTACAGGAATATTGTTTGCTGTAACTGTGATTGGACCAGCAGTGGGTTACTTGTTGGGGTCTATCCTGCTCCGGTTCTATGTTGACTTCGACACGATGTCTCCTGGTAAGAGACAGATCTTTGTATTTAATGGATGCTACACACACACACACTCACACACACACACACACACACACACACACACACACACACACACACACACACACACACACACACACACACACACACACACACACACACACACGATTATATACTCTACTGATTAGACTTCATCTGCTCAGCTTAACAAAAACACCCTGGTCTGAGCAAACACTTTCACATCTTATCTCTAAAGTTATTTTGTAAGACTTCCATAAAAATGGGCACGGCATGGTGAACAAAGGGCATGCAACTATGAGAGATCCAGCTCAGTGCTTGTTGTTGAGGTGTTCAAGCATTTTATATATATATATATATAAATAAAAAGGCTGACCAAGATTCCAGTTGCTACACACTGACATGAAAAAAATTCTGGAACTTTGTTTAAACTGTGTACTCAAGCAAAATCGCATGTGTTACAAAGGATATGGTTATGTGTCATTTCTTATCTTGCAACTAAATTCGCAAACAACAACCAAAAAAGAACTTACCATATTGACCTTGGTCATTAGAGTAAAAATTCTAAGTACAGTATGCACATGGGTGAAAAATACTTGAGTGTCTGTACTTAAATTACTGTGTGTAAGTTTCCGTTCTGGCATATTAGTGCTATAACTTGGTAATATTAAAACTGATCATATAAAACTGATACATTATCATTGTATTTTTGCTACTGCTTAGTTTGACTAGCATTGATTCCAGAAGCTAACATCATTGGCAATGCAACAAGTCAAATGCTAGCTAAAGGCAAATATCGTTTATTCACAGGACATTACATCAAACTATGTACAGCAGTATTGCTCATGTATACAATATGACCGTCAATTTTTTTTCCAGGCAGATCAGCGTAATTGTTTTAAAAATTAAAACAGTTTAAGATGTGTAATTTTTACTCTTTTACCTAGCATTGTCTCTACATTCACATAAGTAGATTTCTCCACTTTTGTGCATATAAAACTGTAAAAATGTGTTTTCATTCAATAGTTCAGAAAAATCTAATCAAGACAACAAATGCAACAAGCTGTCAGAATAATAAAAGTGTCTAATTTTTGTGTCTGTGTTTAGYGGAAATTGTCTTGAAGAGAGATGATCCCCGTTGGGTTGGAGCTTGGTGGCTGGGTTTCCTTCTAGCTGGTACCTTGCTCTTCCTTACCTCCCTGCCATATCTATTTTTCCCCAGAAGCATGATGACAGAAGTAAGTCTATAATGTCACACTTGCTCTTTTCAGTTAGTCCAGCCCTTTCTTCCTTTCGAGAAGAAGAAACTATAAAAAGTGCCAAGCAAGAATTAGACAAGTTGCACATGACAGTGTTGCAATGAAGACCATGCGTGTTATGAAGAAGCTAGAGATGTAATGACCCATGAGCTTTTCAAATGTCATGCTGACTACACTTTTAACACGTTGGCATTGGTCTCGGCTTTGGCAATGTCATCCGGGCGTATTAAGCAAATAAAGCTTGATCAAGTTTGTCTTGTCACTTGATCCAAACGCATTCACCTTAGAAGTGAAAGTGTTCAAGGAAACATGAGAAACAGATGGCTCTACAAACAATTTGTCAACTCCTCCTCAGCATGCACGATTAAATATCATACAGTACTAAATTCCCATGGAATGGAAAAGATAAATACTTCAACACTCCCATTCATTTGTAATCATGTCATAAATTGAAATGTAATAATTAGTAACTATAATCTGAAAATATGTGTCAAAATGAGTTAATGTTTTTGCTCCTTCTCCTTATCAGTTTTGTTCATTTCATGGGAAATTAGTGTGGTATTCTGGTAAGCATGAGGTAACTAAGCGAATCCAGATTTCCTTTGTAACAGATCCTTAAAACCTAAGTCCCATTGCTCAGTGGACCAACTGTGGTTTTATGTTAATTCTTTTTATTGAAAACACGTAGTGGAATTTTTGTTCATTAGTATACAATCTCAACTAATCCACATAATGAGAAAAAATCACAAAATGCCACGATTGCATGCATGGCATACCACAAAACAGGGAAGTTTGAGGATGGAAAGTTTTAGGATTAGAAAGGAATGACGAAAATAAAAGTACATGGCAGGAGTCATGCTATTCCAAGAAACAAAAGTGCAAAATTGTCCTTATGCAAGGTATCATATGACTAATTATCTCTCTGGACTGATGTTTTGTGTTGCACATTTTAGAATTTCACAAATATAATAAGGTAATAAGGCGAGAGAGTGACGCTCGGTGTCAAAATAAGAGTCGCATATGTGAAGCATGATACTCGGCGCTCGTAAACTAATACTTGCTCGGTTTCCGAATTTTTTAAAATTAAAAATCTTTGCTCGGTTTGCGGAACACTTGTAAACCACGTTACTCGCAATCCGAGGTTCTACGGTATATAGAGAAATAAAGGCAGGCCCGAAAAAAAATGCATCACTACAAATTATTTATTTATTTATTTTTTAAAACTACATTTGTATAATATTTTTTTTGGTTTGCACTTAGGTACATGATGAGGCAACAGCAGAGTGTGGAGCRGAAAAGTTAAAAGAGAAGAAGGAACCGGTATCAGACACTGCACGTGACCTTTCTCTCCTCCAGTTCCTTAAAAGTGAGTTTGATTAATGGGTTAAGAAAGTTGTTTTGAGCTCGTTAAAACATAGACTGTTTAAAGCAAAAAATAGCAYCATGCATAAGATAGCAACAAACACAAATTGGGATAAGAATGTTTATTTAGGGTACAGTGCAGTAATTACAGTGTGAAGAATKGAAAAACATATATGTCATACTAATTATTTCAGTTCACAAACTCAAAAACTAATAGAAAAAGTAAATGTTATTTTTTTTATTCAGTATCACTGCTTATATTAAACATATATACAGTACTATATTYTGAAAATKTATTCCCTGTRCTGTATTTCTCTGTTTTTTGGAATTACTTTTTAGATTTAAGAMTACTACTGCTTTGGARAGCTTCATAAATGATTAAATTATTTAATATTACATTCTGTAATTTTTACATAAGAAATGCTAAAAGTTCTAACATCAAATTAAACCTGGAATTTTAAATGTAATTTGGGGAGTCATGGCAGGATTCATATTGCAGAATGTCATTTGCAGTAGCAGAACATACAGTAGTAATGGAAAGTTGATACAGTATGAATATGTTTTGATTTGCTCGCACAGAATTTCCACTCATCATGCTGAGAACCGTGAGGAACCCAATTTACCTYTTGGTGGTGCTGGCCCAGGTGAATAYGTCAGCGATGGTCGCTGGACTCGCAACATTCATGCCAAAATACATTGAGAGACATTTCGCTCAAACRGCAGCCTTCTCCAACTTGATGATTGGTAAGGTTATAAAAAAATAATTACGTTTTACTGGTATTCGTTGTTGTTTGAACATGGAATCGAATATAATTTGACTTAATCACATTGTAACAACATATTACTATTATATACTACATAGTAAATATATACAACAGTATTGTAAAAMAGTAATAGTTTATATGTCACTGCGTGGCTTGACAAACAAAAAACATTTCTCAAAAAAACACAGGACTACAGAATATATTGAAACTGGCATGGTGGTGTAATGGTCGGCATAGTTGTCTTGCACCTCTAGGATTGAGGGTTTGATACCTGCTTCAAGTCTGTGTGGGTGAAGTTTGCGATAGATGTGTCCTGCGATGGGTTTGCACGGGTGTACTCCGCCTCATGTCCTAGGTGTCCCTCTGGGATGGGCTCTAGGTCCCTGGCAACTTTATAAAAAAAGTGCATTGCTAATTTTCCCTTTCAAATTTAAATTAATGAGCCAAATTGAGCTGTGCTATCTGCTTACGTTTTACCAAAGCAGAATGTGCTGATTTCTAGTTAGAAAAGCAGTTAATATGTTAMTAATGTATCTGTATTCCCTCAGGTGGAGTGAACATCCCAATGGCTATGTTGGGCATCATGGGGGGAGGTATGATCCTGCGCAGATTCAATCTGTCCGTTAAGGCGTCTGCGATACTGTGCAGCGGTGCATTGCTGTCGTCCGTCATCTTCTCCATGCCGCTACTCTTCTTCGCTTGTCCACCACAGAAGATTGCTATAGTAAACCACAATGAAAGGTGATATTTTCTGTATTAATTTTAACGTACTAAAATGAAATAACAATGCAAATGGTGATGAATTTAGATTTTCCTTGTGGGATGTTTCTCATGGGATTTGTTTGTGAAATGTAAATGCACGTACAGTTTGCCATGAGAAAGGTAACTTTCACAAAAAAAAAAAAATTGTGCAACAAAAAAGATCTCAGTAATTTTATTGGCTCTTGCATGAAACGGTATTGAAGTTGCTACTTCTGAGCACATTTCTTCTTTGTCCATCCATCCCTCCATCCATGCTACACTCTGAATGGAACGGCAACCCATTGCACGGCACAAGCACATACAGTACTGTACACACACAGGCTTGTTGAATGTACAGTACACACATTGTACACACATGTATTTGGATTGTCGACTCATGCAAACTACTTATATACATACTGTACTGTACTGTACATAGCAGAGAAMGATTCAAACCCCCAACGCTACAGTAGACGTGCTGTTAAAATTAGTTGCAAAAGTATGACTACAAACATTATCAACATAAAGACCTGAAAATTGATATTGATTATTGTCTTTTTCTCCTTTTCCAGTTACGCCTTCCTAAAAAACTGCTATTGCTTGCTATTCTTTTTTCAGCCTTTACCAAAATTGTATGACATGTTCCTGCTCCGAGGARGCTTTCAACCCCGTGTGTGGTTCTGATGGTGTGGAGTTCCGCTCTCCTTGCTATGCTGGCTGCAAAATCGACACATCACTGGTAARTCTGCAATATTACAGTCAGCTACTTGGTTAATGACAACATGATAATCTATCCCATGTGCCTTTATTCACAGTACATTTAGTTCCCTGGAAATKATTTATGGTTTTGGCAAAGTTCATTTGCCAACGTTATGGATGTTGGTTAGTAATAGGTTATTTTTGGACCAATGTGGACGTTCGGATAACATTAAACCAATGACTCCAGTATAATGTAAAAGACTCCAAAAACAACATTTTTAACAACATTTATAGGTATTTGTATCTTTTAATGAAACACGTAGTTGAGATGCTGTCCTTCTGCAGACTCTTTCTGCCATGAGCAGCACTTGAATCCTGCTTCTGTTGTTTTGAGGTCGTATTTGCAATGTTGTTTTAGAGTCAGTCATTCAYTCATTTCATTTATCCCAACAACATTTTCATTCTGACTTACTAGCAGGGAATATTTGGGTTTTTAGAATATGACTTTACCGTAACTGTGTGTGTGTGTGTGTGTGTGTGTGTTATTCCTATCATCATATCTGATTGGCTTATCAAAATTTGCTTACATTTAT
Source organism: Clarias batrachus (assembly GCA_003987875.1). Classification (NCBI taxonomy): domain Eukaryota; kingdom Metazoa; phylum Chordata; class Actinopteri; order Siluriformes; family Clariidae; genus Clarias; species Clarias batrachus. Next base: position 20,270 of record QMIH01000548.1, read on the forward strand.
TTAAAAAAGTTTTTTATTTTTTGCCGTGATGACTGCTTTTACACTCTCCCTCCTCCAGACCACCCGCTCTTCTTCTTTTTAATAAACTGTTTCCATAGAAAATAAACATTTCCTTCGCTAAGTAAATTTACTGTAACTGTTTTTAGGAAGGCAGCTTCTCGGCCCTTCCTCCGGCCCGATTGCGCAATCTTAACCTAACATTCCRATAAACTGTAACTGGAATCACTTGGTGTATCTTTAATACACCAACTCCACTAATACAGTCGATATTTATCTGCATATACCTTTACACTGATCAGCCATAAAGTTAAAAGCACTGCGAGCTGAATTGAGTAACATCGATTATATCCTTATAATGACTCCTTGTACTGTAAAGGGTTGGGTTATATGGGGCAGTTTTTCGAAGCTGGTATGTTGAAAGCAGGAAAAATGAACAAGCATAAAACGCACATGGATTTTAGGGTGACTCCGAAATGACAGGTCTTTGGTGGTGATCCTGGTATGCAGTGATTAGTACCTTCCAAATGCAGGAGGGATCACTGGTGAGTCATAGGCATCCAGGGCTCATAAATCTGCATGGAAAAGCAAAGGCTTGCCGGTTTGCCCCAATTCCACAGAAGAGCTACTGCAGCATAATTTGCTGAAAAAGTTATTTCTGGCTATAGCTGACTCTGATAGGAAGCCAGAGGGCATCACAGCTTGCTGTGTACTGTAAAATTGACACATCATGGTGTGTGCAGCCACATAATGGTCAGAGTCTCTTTGATAACCCTAATTCATTGCGGTAAGCTCATACAGTGGGCACAGGAAGGTAAGAACTGGACCATGGAAGAATGGAAGATGGTGGCCTGGTTTGATGGATCATGTTTTTTTAAATTTGCATTTTGTTGATGGTTGCGTGCATGTGTGTCACTCCCCCGGGCACCAGGATGCACTATGGGAATATGGCACAGACAGTGGGATTCCCAGAGCGAGCACAGTTCTGCTGAAAAACTCTGTTTCCTGATCCTTAGACAGATACCACTTGCCAAAAATGATTCCCTAAAGGCAGTGAATTCTTACAGCAGAATTTACTTAGAAAAAGTTTAGGGAACATTTCAGAGTTCAGGGTGTGGACTTGTCCTCCAAACTCACCAGGCATCAATCTGATCGTCCATCTGTTGGACGCACCAGAAAAACAAGTCTGATCCATGGAGGACTCACCTTGTGATGAAAGAATCTGCTGCTAACACCTTGCTAGTGGAGTCCATGCTTAGATGGTTCAGGGTTGGTGACACAAGAAGGACCATACAATATTAGATGATATCAGGTGATTTCGGTATARTAAAATTGGCTGRATAACTGGATAACGATTAAGTGTACATGTACTGTACTACRCAGTATTAAAGASATTTAGACATATTTTTTCCACCTACAAACTACCAATGAGACCATGTGTCGAGGTAATGATCTCAGTAACAATAGATATTGTTTTATTCCCACCATTTACTCCGCATTTATTCCCGTCAGCCTATTCACTCTTGTTCTCAGAGACTATTGGGAACATTGCCAGTGTTGATTTCGTYTTCACCCTATAATGCAGCAGTGAGTGCAGATAAATCATCTGATCTGATACGCTATACAGTACAGTGCAGTACATCTCCCTCCTATACGGTACATTCCAACTAAACCCCCGGCAACAGTTTTGACATTTCTACTTACAATCCCTTACTTGTTTATCCAGAAAATGAAAGACACACATGTATCCCAAAATGAACTTCACAGTGACTACGCCAAGTAAAGCATCTGCACACATTAGACTACTTACTTATGTAATCACTAATCAGCATGATTCTCGTTTGTAGAAGAGAAAGAGTACTTTCATTTTAGTTTGAATTACAGCATTGTCTGTGTTTTACATCATAAACTCGGTCTTGTAATTTGTATGTAAAGTATAAAACTAGATTGGGAAAAAAAAATTAAATTAAACAGATGTTTAGCTTGGATTAAATGTTTCTTGGTTGCCTGGAGTGAACCCTGATGTCATCTCCTGCCACATGGTTTGATGTGTTGTTCGTTCTGAGATGCTTTCCCACAGTTGTAATTTGCGTTTATCAGTTTAAACATTTACTAGGCACAGATCCAGTGCTCACTGGCAGGGGTACAGCTAGATGTTCTGGGGCCCTTGAAAGCCTAATATGCCATGACTCCCTACCTTAATCAAGCCAAAGATTTTCAATTGCCACAGCATTTTAAAGGGCCTCCTGTCACTCAAGGAGCCTTAGAATTGTCCTTATTCAAAACCAAACAATTTTCTGACTTATGATTGGTTACAAGAATTACGAGCATGAAGTTGGGACTTACATTTTTTTTTGCTTGTTAAATATTTGTTAATTATTAAGTCACAGTACCATTGTCGGTCTAAAAGATGGTTGACAGATCCTGGCCAACATTATATCCTTTGGGTACTCAATCAGGGTTGGGACCTGGGGATTTTGCAGGCAGGGTTGGCAGCCTTGGGGCTTTGGGCGCTTTGCCTCCTGGGCTCCATGTGCAGCAGGTTGACTTTTTACTTGATTCGAATTCAAATTTCAATTTTATTTATTGCATACACAGTAATACACAATATGATATGATATGATATGATACGATATGATTTGGTCAGGAGTTCAAGCCCCAGAATCGCCAATTTATACAAGGCCCATAACCCTGTCTGCTCCAGTGGCGCTGTAACCTGGCCGTAATCCTATTTATTGTGCTGTAAGTTACATGTGGCAAATGATTGACTATATATATATATATATTAAAAATCCTGCCTTCTTCGTTATAATCAATTCAATTAAGACATGTTTATTCTAGCAAGAAACTATTGATTTTGTTATATTATGTTAAATAGTGAGGTTTTGAATAAAGTTACTGATTATAAGTAGATTTTTTWAAAAAACATAGAGCATTAAGCATTTAGTTTTTTTTCTGTCTTTTAATGAGCATTTTCAGTGCATTTATTTATTTAGAACAGTATTTCTTAATTTAAATATCTGCAAATGTTGATGCATGAACAGCTCATGTCATGTATACAGTATAATGTGATGCTTTACATGTCTGATTTCTTTCAGTAAATCATTAAGTTTTACAAGGTGCATGCTAATATAAAGGTTTACATTTAACAGCGCTTCACATTTCATGTTTAGTTTCAGTTATGCAATGTGTGGCTTGCTTTATAGTAATGTGTGGCAATGTGTGGCTTGCTTTATAGTAAAGTAAATACCCCCCCCACCCCCCTCCAGGAACAAAATGTTGCTCGTACCTGCTCTAGACTGTTGTGTWTGCAGATCCCATGAAATACACAGCAACAACACAACCATTACCCTGAATGATCGGCTGGCTTGATAACTGTATGAAAAAAGCAGGGCAGTTGAGCTTTCCGAATTGAATAACAAGMATATGTATTATATTTGGCATTTTGTCATATAGCCTGTAGTGGAAGTGTGATTCAAAGTCATGGTGACTCAACGGAGATGTATTCCATGCCGCTGCTCGAACCTGTTCATTTGGATACATTTGCCTAAATCTTTTTTTTATTTATTTTTTTAATCTTGTACAGAACTACACCGACTGCAGTTGTGTAGGTTTGCCAAACTCTCCAGGGCACGCCAAATCAGGACCATGTGCGAACAACTGCTCCCACCTCCTCATCCCTTTCATGATTTTCTCCAGCCTCACATGCATTTTGGGGTCCTTGTCTCAAACGCCATCATTCATGATGATTCTCAGGTACTTGTCCGATGCTTTTTTATTAATTCCATCTTCTTAGCAAAAACCGACTGCATGAAAAAGACATACCTTTAAAAAAACGACGARCAATATGATAAGGTTAACTAACATGCTGTGAAATAATAAGGACACATGTGCTTGGTTTCATTTATTCATTTTTCAGCGTTAATTTCCATAGTGCTGCAAAATTACAGTGTATATTGTATTTCATATATGCTGTAGATATCATAATTAGAGACTGCGAAACGGATAATGCCGAAGAAGGCGGATACTCAAGTGCCTGTAGTGCCGTGTTGTTGTCTTGGTTTATGACCCAYAAAGACACACTTTCTTGTCAGTTCATGCCTCAGGTGATGCTGTTTTACATAACTGATCTTGGCTGGCTTTCACTACTTTGCACTAGTCTTTGATAAATCTTTGGCGTCAACAGCTCAAGCCTTTTTTAGGCTTAGATTGAACTTCTTTTGCTGCTGTTAAATAAACGATTACTGGGTTAATTTCTAWATAAATAAGCATATTGCACATTGATTAAAAAAACAACAACAACAATAAAAAAAACATATAGCTTCATCAAGATTATCCCAAAATATGATTCTTAATTCAGCTGATTTCATAACACTCAAAATATACACAATACATGTATTTCAGTTCTTACTATACTATACTATACTATACTATACTATACTATACTATACTATGTGACATACTACGTGACTATATACGTGACATTCCCAGGTTCTATCTGTTGCTGTTATCTTGTATAAAAAGTCTTGTAAAGTTTGAAAGTGCCCTCATGGGAACCGAGATAAAAAAACAACATTCGGCTTCCTCGAAAAAGAACATGTTTGTCATTAATCTGTCTGCGTGAKCTCAGCATACCTGTTCAGGCCTGTTATAAAGATTAAACAACACTCTCTTTACAAAGGCAGATTAAATACATCAATTCTAAAATGTGGTTAGTTTTAAACCGCAGTAAACGTACTGGAGCTTTCATACTGTATCGGGTGGTTTATATTTAATACTCTGTCTTAAATTCAAAAGAAAAGAATATAAAGCAGGGAGGGATCTAAAGCAACTAATCCCCAGTAATTAACACATGAGTCATTGACACTTCACATTATTTATATTATTTTTTTCCCCACATTTTCACATAGGACTTTTTTAAGATTAAAATTATTCACACAACTTAATTTTTTTTTTTACACATAATCAAACGATGTTTACGTGACTACTTAAATTGATTTAATTATAGACCTTTTTTCCCCCAATGTGGCTTTAATCAGGTGATTTTTGCACTCTATTAATATTTCTTTGTTTTCACACTATTACAGTATGTTCACATGTGATTTTTATACACTTTGTTTATTTTTACACATKTACTTTATACACGAGTCATCACACAGTCTAAAGACATGCAGATCAGGATAATTGRTGTCCCTAAATAGCCCGTGCAGGTGTTGGCCGGAGGTCCTACCATRTTCATAAAGAATGGAAATGAACACGATAGTATTTTATCCATGGACTATAATTGGTCTACAGAGTATCCTAGATGGATGGATGTTTGCACATGATTCATGTTATATTCACATGACTCTAACACAACTTCTTCCATTCCACATTCCACTTTTTTTTTTTTTTACTTTTTTACACACAATCTGCAGATGTGATTTGGTAAACATTCAGAGTTATTAATTGATATTGTTTACACATAAAATTCCGGTTTTAAAACAACAGTACACAAATGGAGACTCTGTAAAACACCAAAGTTACATTTTGCATCTGGACTTGCCTTTATTCCCATAGAGGAGACAAGAAAATTATAAATAAAGCAAACCGGCGAACTTAAGGAGCGTTGCTCAACCTGGAATTTGAACGCAGCTATCCAGACAGAACTTAAACTAATGGGTTTGTGAGACCCCTTTTGGATTCAGATTTTTTTTTTAAGTCCAGGAAAATAGCATCCACTTGGCATCTAAAGTATAATAAAGTCACTCAAYAAATTTATTTAAATAAAATGTTTAAAACCCCCAATATATGCCTATATATCCTTGTACAATCCTCATATGGGAGCATTAGCTATTATTCTTTGTTTTAAGACATTAATTAAGTTTGTAGTTATCAGGTAGCTAATAAAGAGAAACAGTGAGAAGGAATTACAATGTACATGTCGGTACACTGTAAAAAATAAACATAAATTTTACGGTAAAAAACTGGCATCTGTGGTTGCCAGAATTTTACCGTAAAAAATACGTTATTGCACTGTAAAAAAATAAAGCATAAATTTTACAGTAAAAATACGGCAGTTGTGGTTGCCAGAAGTTTACTGTGAAAAA
>QMIH01000548.1:31683-46977 GCA_003987875.1 Clarias batrachus
GTTGCATGTTTTGCACAGAGGCCATTATTTCTTAATAAACATCATATACTGTACTTACCATGACAATTTTGCTTTTTCTGCAAAAGRAATCTGTTTTATAAAAAAACCAGGTAATGTTATGTCTGTTTAAAACAAAWTTGTTTTTGCAATTTTAATAATAAACAATGGTATGCATTAATATCATATCTCTTGCTACATGTGATATCCTTTTTCATGCCTGATGACCTTCATTCCGGTGAAACACTATCCTTACTTGCGAAATAATTGAACAGTGATTTTATGCATTACACTCCTGCCACATGATTGGATAACTGAATTGAATGTCTTAACAAGACGTCATGCTGCAATGTCATAAATGTTACTTTAAATGTGAACTAAATAATATAATATCTACAGTATACTGGTACAATCTTGTTTCCGCTGTCTTGCGTGCGGGTATTTTGTATTTCTTTGCAATCGTGCACATTTATAGTAAGTCATATCTCTTTAGATAATCTTGATGGTTTAAATTCCTATAATCACAGATATGTGTGGACCAGATTAAACATCCTGTTATTGTTGCAGCCATTTTCGTGTTCCTTTACCCTCTTCCTGCGACATCTTTCATCATAATTCCACTGCTTTCAAGTCCTCCTCATATGTTCCTGTGGAGGAGTTTGGATGTGGTGTTTACCATGTGGCATTTCCAAGTGGTTTCCTTTTGAAAATCGGAGGTTGTAGAGTCTGAGTCGTTGACATTGTGCTCCATAATTGTTAGACGAAGATCGAGTACAGTACATAAAGCAAAACCATCCTAGCAAAACAATGGCATGGAGTAACATCACCTGTTSTGACGTCAGTTCCTTACGCTTGAGGTTTTCGTGCCAGCCAGTTTTCGGCTACCTACCCGATTAAAGACCTAGACAAACTGCTTCAACAAGTGGATTACGGTTTGTTTTTCTTATTTTAATCAGGACATCTTGATTTCTAATGAAACATGATCTAGCGTGCTTCCGATATTGAAGGAAATGTTAAAGCCTGYGGTCACATTACACATTATGTTTTGCATAAGCTTGAAGACAACTGACTAAGAAAATAAAATATACATGGATTAGGCATAAGGTTGTGATCTGTCGCAAGAATTGTTTGTCCCAAGGAAGTATAATGATGCAGCCTGTTTTGTGTGGCAATAGCCTTCCTGTCAGCCTGGATTAGTTTAGACACTTTCCTTTGTCGTCTCTCATCATCAAGATGTTTTATTCACTCATTGTTGTTTTTTGTTTTCTGTACCATTCTTTTTTAACCCATAGGACATTGTGAGGTTTTGTAATATGATGTGAACTTTCTCATGTGCATATACAACCCCCTCATTGTGCTTCCTGATTCCTTATACTGTATGAAACACTTTCTAYAGCCTGTGTTCAGATGAATATACTGTACACACTGTGCAAACAGCCGGTGTCCGCTGGAACGGATGTATTTCCTATATCRTCTGTCTGTCTCYGGGTCTGTACATGTTAATGACTGGTTCTTTTGCTATAAGGAATGTACATGACAAACGCTTCAGTATGCTCTYWTTGCTGAYAATACTGTACATACAGATATACAGAGACATCATCTGTGCATGAGGTTGTCCCTCTCGTAGTTTGGGGACCATCCAGTAAGCCACYCTCAGAGTGAAGCAGAAACAACAAGCAATCATTCTTCTTCCTCTCATTCATCTCAAAACKTAACAACTCTTTGAAACCTAAGAGARCAATTTCTCAGATACTCAGACTGGTGTTTTCAAACATGTTACACTCAAAATCGCTCTTGCATTCGCTCTTATCCTGTGCAGGGYCACAGGGGACTCGGGGAACAAGGCAGGGTACACGCTGGACAGGATGGCAATCCATCGCAGGGTACAGGCAATTTAGAAATGCTAATTACCCCACCAAGTACTGTACACGAAGACCGTGCTGTGCAAACTCCAGGCAAGCAGATCTGAAATGGGATCTGAACCCTCGACCATGGAGGTGCGAGGTCACTTCGCCACCATGCCGCCATGACTCAAAACCACTGAGGGCAAATTTTGAACCAAYTGAAGGTGAAAACAAGAGAATAATTCAACATTAAAAATGGAATATCTATATCTTGGCACTTCTGTCCACTGGCCTACGTAATGGCATTTTGTATTTCTTTGTGACTGCAAACGCTGATAAGGAGTCATAGATCTTCTAAATCATGTATTATTTCGGACAGTTCTTTACCCACTCACAGAAGAACAGATGTTATCATTGTGTAATCATTCTGTCCTTGATGTTCTACATGATTCCCGCTCAAAATCTCAACAYGGAATGGACAAAATGATCGCTTCAATTTGACATGCCCACACCTCTGGTTTGTTCTTAAAACATTGTGCTGCAGCTCTAGTTCACTTACTTCATAATTATGATATTTTCAAATGGGACTTGATGAACAGAGATGGCTTGGGTCGTATCAGAAACTAATCAGCGACCATGTGTTACCGGAATAGTTTATTTGATGTGTGTTTAAAAGGAACAAAGTTCTCTARGTGCATCATAACAATCCAGCAGCACTATGATGATGTCATTTTTTCGCAGGCTGGAGGTTTGAGGGCAGGATAGATATCCAGAACAAGATCAAGAACAGTGGAGTCAGCTTTTTGGTTTAGAACGTCTTGATTTTCTGTGACATTATCAAGAACATCTGGATTTTCTGTGACATTATCAAGAACATCTTGATTTTCTGTGACATTATCAAGTGTGCTTCCTATTATGCTATTGAACGGAAGCCTACAGCCATACCAGCCCTCTTTGTACATAAGACTAAGGACCCCTGACTGAGAACATTACGTACATTACAACAGTACAAGAGTCYCAGGAGTCCATGGAAAGTACAATGTTGTGCAACAACAATCTGAACCATTTTAAAGCATTTTTAAGAGTGGATAAGAAACAAGATACATGTGAATGCATGGGCAAGATCGCTCAAAGCATATTATCGAGAGTTAGTTACAAAAACATCTGGAAGAAAAAAAATAGATATATTGCATTTTCTAAGCATAGGTATGGAGTTATTCTCTTTTTCCCTTTTTTGGATTACAAATGTATACCTTATTATTATRTATACCARAAAGCCAACAGTATGTTACARCAAGTTTATATGGGGGAGTTGAATTCCTCGCAAACATTCAGTGCTTCATCAGACTGAGATTAATGCTGGTGGGAGTTCTGCTGAGCAACTCAATGCTTTACTCRAAGCCAAGCAGGTGGTATTTGTTTCTCGTTGTCCTGCGGCCAACTTTTAACACACAAGCTGACAAACTTTTCACTGGAATGCTTTCTAGGTCATTCTACAAACTGTGTCAAGGGCAGTGCTGTATGTTACAAGGAAGCGTTTCACCCTAGCATAACTAAAAATATATTCACACAATCATTATTTTTAATGGCATAAGTTACAGGAAGCAAGCAGAGAGCAAAAGTGAAACGTGTAAGCTTAAATATTCAGYGAAGTCTTTTCTCTGGGAAAATTTCCACCGTGAAAACAGATGGACTTACATATGTGATTTTCTCAAAGTGAAAGCCAAAAGTTTGTCTAAACGGAAACCATGTCGTATTAACAGACCCCAAAAAGACCCTACTATGATCCAAATCGTTGGAATAAGGATTATGTAAAAGTCTGGGGAGATGCTTGATAAGAGTCTKTGGTATTGCTCAACAGAGCTTTATTCAGCCAAAAGAATGTTTTATCTTTTGTGYCAGGGAACAGTAGCACAAATGCATCTTTTTTGCRTTAAGTTTTAATTTAGTTGTTTTTTATCTTCTCCATCATCAACAACTTGAGTGGAAAGTGAGTGAATCCTAAAATATTTTTTTGTTATAAAATGTTTCAGAAGTTATTTCTGTTTGGTTTGTTCCACTTATGCTTTGACGATAGTGTGGACGTCCATGTGTAAGATTGTGTTGGACCAAACTAAACAATGTCTGAACACATCTAAAAACATGTCCACTATATCCACAAARGTATTTTACCAAACCTGCAATGACATTGTATCCAAATACATACACTTCAATATGGAGTTGGTTCCCCTTTTGCAGCTCTTCCAAAAATTTTGGACTKTTCCTGTGGGACGTCGTGCCCATTCATTCTGTGGAGCATTTATGAGATCAGGCACTGATTTTTGACGAGAAGATCTGGCTCACAATCTCTGTTTCAGTTCATCCCAATGGTGCTCGATGGGGATGCCGTCAGGGCTCTGTGCTCGGGCCAGTCAAGTTCTTTCTTGCTGATCTCATCAAACCATGTCTTTATGGTCCTTGCTTTGTGCACTGGTGCGTAGTCATGTTGGAATAGAAAAGGGTCTTTGCCAAACTGTTGCCACAAAGTTGGAAGCATAGCATTGTCCAAGATGTATTGGTATACTGAAGCATTAAGATTGCCCTTCACTGGAGATAAGAGGCCTGATTAAAATAATTGAATTCAATAATGAACAGATTGGGCTGAATACTTTTGTCCATATAGCGCAATTTAATTAAGGATATAAGACAAAAGAAAAATCTGACGTTATGCCTTGATGTTATGATGTTAAGKCATGAGAAAAATCTGATGTTATGTACCAGGAACTTAACAAGAATTTGGCCCCATTACAGGTTGAATTTTTAGCCTATTAGGGGTTTTCAGTTCAAAATGGGAGTTTTTATTGTGCAGAATAACGGTACACAGTTATGAGAGTAAAAACTCCCTTTACTTCACTATATAATCCCCTGCTACACTAATGCACTTATCCCAGTATGTCACTAGTGCATGGATAGTATCAAAGTTTTCTCAGTATGCCAGAGACATGATCAGACTACCTGCTTCACATCTGAAATATCAGCCAACCAAGAACTCCTTTAATTGCCCAACCTTGTGGAAATTATTTGGAGCTAGGCCTGGATTGTATGGGTGATGTGGCAGATCCTTCCAGTGGAGTTCCTGTAATGTGCAAGTTGAGATGGTACAGCGAATGATCTTGTACAGTGAAATTCTGTATTGTTTGCATATCCCAGTAGGCTGGGGTCAGAGCACAGGGTCAAGCCTTAACACCCTGAGCCACCACCCCACCAATCTTAATGACTGCATTGAATTTAATCCATAATCTACATGCAAGGACGTGCAGCAGCCATKMAGACCKTCTAGTGACAACTGAACAATGCACAATTCAGAGACGTGTCAAAAAAAGCCTTCTGCATACTTGACCCTGATCCATTTCCTTTTGTCAATCCTATTGTGAAATGGCACTCATAAGAAAACACTGTGCTTCCTGTTTAAGGCCAAATGTGCACGTTCTCTTTAACAAGAACAACCTTTTTTGGATGTTGATTAACACTGGTGTGAAATAGAAATCCTCTTAAAAACATGCAAAACATGCAAAACTATATTATCAGAAACTGTTCTGATAATATAGTTTTCCTTATATAAAGTCAAAGCCCCCAAAAATGACCTTTTTGATTTATTTATATATGGGAATTCAACATGYAGTGGATTATTTTGAGATCACAACAACATGTATTTGGTTGTCGGGAAGAAAGTCAGAGATTGAATGTGCATTCTTCACATAATCCTAAAACAAACTCCTTTAAAGTGATAACTTATTGTGTGGCATCTGTGGTTTAGATTGTAGTTACCAGACGGCGGACAAAATACCCCTATCAAACATGTATCTTGACAGAATCCAGTAAACTTGCAGGATGTGAGAGCCTGCGTGGAAAGCTGCATGTTGCAGTAAGTCAACAATGTCAAACCCCCCCCGATAACTTACTTTTAGCCAAAAACATTATGTGCTGTATGCTCCTCTGGTGCCAGGACAAGATTCTGCTTTCACAGCTTCATAAATGAACTTGCTTGAGTAAAAATTGAAAGAGTGTGCTTGTTTTTAAAAATGTACTGATAAGTAAAATAGGTTAAAAAAAAAATATTATAAAAAAAGTCCTGGATGGTTTTTGCATTAATTCCATTTTTTTGGAAATCTCACCCAGCTGTATGCCTGAAACCCATCATCTGGTGACACCTGCTGGTCATGAGGCTTTAACACCAATGGGTTTTAGAGCTGAAGAATTTCCCATCTTCCCCTACCCTTTTCTAAAATAATGTCTTCTCTGCTCGTTTCCAGTGCACAGACTTATTCTGGTTTATTTTTACATGCGAAACTAGCAATTTCWWGCTCAGCAGAAGGCAARTAACATACCAATTATATAATGTAATGCACAGCACAGTTCCTAGCATGTTCCTGGGACTTTCCTGCAGCTTGACTATATGAGGAAGTTCAATTTAAAGTCTACTGTTTCAATCTGATTGGATATCACTGGAACTTTATCTGTAATAATYTTACTATGAGGCAAATTTAACAGAATTCCACTGAGAAATTCACAATAAGCCCATGTGCCAATACTCAGTGATTCAGCAAGCATTTCTTTGTAAATCTGGACGTGTATTTGATGTCACTAACACGTCAATAGCTTCTAGCTTACGCAGATTAATGGTGAGAATAGTACAAGTACTTGGAATTCACATGATACAATTATCCTTTATAAAAAACAAATTACCAGCATTCAAAGTGTTGATTCACCATTATAGCTTCTGCTTAACATGAGGAATGTTCCTTATTTGTAGTAATTTTTTTATACCAGATGTGCTGGGGGTGAACAAACATGTGTCATCTAACCACGAAACGTGTTTGATTGGTTTCATGGACACATGGTAAGCCTGGTGTACATAAGAATGCTTTCTACCACACAACTCATCTGAGTAACTTGTTATGGTAAAGTCTATTTGGAAAAATCTGGATTTAACTAAGCACATAGTCTCTCAATGAATAATTACCAGCCTGCGACATGGTATTTAACCAAAACTGATGTGGTTGTGGCGCAGATGTTACACTGTTTAAGCAGAGTTAAATGTCTGTTCTGCATCAAGAGAAGAAAACAACTGAGGAGATTGTTGAAATTACTAAAATTGGGTTAAGAACAAAACTATTCAAACCTGGAAGGACAGCAGGGAACCGTTCTCTTAGAGGAAGAAACGCAATCGAAAAAACATCCTGAATGAGCATGATGGAAGATTACTTAAACGCTTAGTGAAATCACTCACTCACTCATCATCAATACAGCTTAATCCTGTATTCACGGTCACGGGGGCCTGGAGCCTATCCCAGGAGACTTAGGGCACATGGTAGGGTACACCCTGGACAGGCTGCCAATCCATCGCTGGGCACAGACACACACACACACACACACTCACTCATTCACACACTACGGGCAATTTGGGAACGCCAATTAGCCTAACCTACATGTCTTTGGACTGTGGGAGGAAACCGGAGTACCTGGAGGAAACCCACCAAGCACGGGGAGAACATGCAGACACCATGCACACAGAGATGGGAATCGAGCCTGGCCAGGAATCGAACCCGGACCCTGGCGGTGCAAGGCGACACCACCGTGCCGCCCTAGTGAAATCAAATGTAAGAAAAAAAAAAAGGTGAACTTAGAGCATTTCCACATGAACAATGCAACGAGAATTCAAGGAACTGGGACTAAACTAAATAGCTGGATAGTCTTAAGAAAAACACATCATTCCAGCTTGGGGGGTGTAACGGGTTCGACCCTAAGTTGCACGGGCAGCACAGACACGAGGCTTTACTGGAAAAAAAAAGGTCATTTATTTAAGGAAAATGGGGAAGGAAAGGGTTAAAGGAGGGGGGGGGCGGAAAGAACGGGATGTTGTGCACGTGCAGGTCTGGTTGGGTAGTGGAAAAATGGGGAAGGAAAGGTGGTGAGCGGTGGTGGCAGCTTTGGAGCACGCGGAGGTAGCGCTCCTGCACGCTCCCATGACGTCGACCAATCATTTCCTCTTCAGCGGCGGGGATGCGAAGGCGGGCTCTGCGCGGATGCTCGCGCAGCTCGCTCACGCGCTGTCCTCGCGCGGAGATCAAAGGGCGGCATTCCCCTTCTGAAAGTCACATCTCCGTGCTCGCGTGCCACTTTCCACCACGTGTAGCGAAGTTCAGATTTCCCAAAAGACAAACCCCGAGATACAGTACACTCTGCAGTGTGTTTTATAGCGCGGGGAGAAGCTCGGGAGCATCAACGCTGATAGCTCACCAGTCGTGCCCGTGCCTATAGTGAGTGAGGAGTGAGTGAGGAGCGATATTGATTTGGGCGACGCCGTGACAGGGGGGGAGTTTGCTGTTAACCATAAAAAATGGTTTGGGGCTGTKGGGCGTTGCTTAAAGGTCATGTTCCAGAGTGATGAGTGCATCAGGGTAAGAAGAGAGGTCGATGAAAATATGCACCCACCATGCCTAGTGCCTACCAGACAAGCCTGTGAAGTCTGTGTTATGATCTGAGGTTGCTTCTGTTGAGCAGGTCTAGCTTCACCAACATTACTGTACTGTATGTGCCCCAACACTGAGGTTGGCCGACGACCTGAATGCACTGAATGACCAGGTTTTTCCGTCACTGGATTTGATGGCGCTGACATACTCCGTGATGACGAGGCTCAAATTGTGAAAGTGATTCGGGGAGAATGGGACATCATTTTCACACATGGATTGGCAGCACTGAGTCCAGACCATAACTCCAGTGACATTCTTCAGGGCGTGCTGAAGAAGACCTTATGCAGCCAATCATAGTGTGTGTGTGTGTGTGTGTGTGTGTGTGTGTTTATACAGTAATTAGTTTTCTCTTAAAGGGTTTGAAATTACCTGTTGATGGACAGTACTACTTTATTTTTAGTTGAAGTATTAAAGCAACATTCGTGTGAAAGTGTCTTTCAAACCTGGAACGGCTCCACTTGCTCTTTTCCCTTCTAGATCTGCAGGCCTGTTATAAATTTTCCACAGGGAAAAAAGTCCAGAGGTGTCTGACTGAAATCTTTCCCAGAACAAACACACTCCCAGGCCTGTGTGGAAAAGCACATACTGA
Source organism: Clarias batrachus (assembly GCA_003987875.1). Lineage (NCBI taxonomy): Eukaryota > Metazoa > Chordata > Actinopteri > Siluriformes > Clariidae > Clarias > Clarias batrachus. The sequence continues at coordinate 40,626 of QMIH01000548.1, forward strand.
TTCGTCACAACTGTGGTTTACTTTGTTTTCTGGCCTAAAAACCCGACCAGCGAATAACGACACGTTATCAAAGTGGAAAGAAAATTTTCCTTAAATAGTTTTCATTGAAATCTTTTATTCATGAATGAGTTGCTGTTCAATTTTTGAGATCATGGATTTTTTTTTTATTGCTGTTACATAAATGATGGGCGAGACAGCAAGGGTAGTCTTTTCATGTCTGTTTTCATTTAGGTTCAGTTTTCGTTAATTCTTGTAGCCAAATATACTCAATGCTCTTGCAAGTATTAGAGAAAAACGCACCACAAAACCGGTGAGTGTAAGATTTCACTTCTTCTGCATGATTTATGCACCATGTAGTAAAACATACACACATCAGATGTTTTATCATATTTTTTTATTTATCTTACTATACAAATTCAGATTATTTCCGCTGGTAAATATACAAACACAATGGCCAACTGATAAAAAGAAGTCATGCATGCCTTACATTTAACTGAAAATAATTAGCATAGTACTTAAATACAGAATCCAAATACTTTCTATTAAGAAGCTACTATTTAAATGCACTATTCATCTGATATGTTTGGGATCTCTTGAAAAGATGTCTAGTGATCCATGAGCATTGAAGTATTCTGCAGTTTTATGCACATACATGTATGGCTGCTACAAATAAACACATAAAATCTGGAACACAAATCCACTCATCAAGATCATCTGAAGGTTGAACTTTTGGGACGTTGTGCATATCCGTAGCTTTTGCATTAATGACAAAGACATCGTGAAGTAATTGGAATGTATGCCTGTTTCTTGAATAAGCTTTTCATATTATCCTGTGGCTATTCATGCACTGTGAATGTGTTAAAACATAGATGCGCGCACTAGTATTCTTTTTGGGAGCTTTGAAGAAGTTCAATCCTATGCCTGATGTTAGTATAGTAGCCTGCAGCTCTGTTGTACACTGACATAGATCGTTACCGATCTGTGCGCATGCATGTATGCCGTTTTCATGCGCTCGCCAGGTCACGTGGGTTGAGTACCTTTCCGATGAACAGGAGCGCGCCCGATGGCTCGTCACGAACCAAGAAGATGAAGGGACGGTTCACTTGGTAAGAAAGCGCCAGTGATTGTCCACTTGGAGCTGGGGCGGTGCCGGGGTACTGGCTGCCCTCTGGGGCTGTCTCCATGGCGACCTTATGACGGACTGTGGTCAGCTTCACTGGCTGAGATGTGATTTTTGTAAGCTCCGGGTTATTGACCCAATCGGATAACCCTAGGAAAAGGGAAAGTTAAAGATATGAGAGGAAAAAAGTTGATAGCTAATCATTCAGAGTACTACAGTAGCATCTGTAGTACACACTTAGTTAAGTAGCAAACAAATTGGTGAACAAAAAACTCATAGTCGTGAGCTGCATCTCAACATGAACACCAAATTCTAGACAAAATTAAAATAAAAAAAAAGAGGGAAAAAAAATGATTTGCCTTACCTATGTCAGAGAGCGGACTCAAGAGGTCGGTGCTGTATCCCAGTTTGAGGACTGGGAGTGTGAGCTGAACCTGTACTGGGTGGAGAGTGTTAGCCAGGTCTTGCACAAACTCGGCTGTCAGCGCTTCCTCGATCAGAGTCAAGTTCTTAGTTACATCATCTGGCAGGAAAATGTACATGCTTACTCCATCCTCCATGGGGATTTGTGCTATCTGGGGGTTGGAGATGGACAAAACAGTCAGTGTATTAACAAAGATTCTTCAAAGGTTTGGTAAGGCTCTGGACTGGTCTCAACGCTTCCATGGTACAATGAAGCCATGCATCAAGACTCTGTTCTTCTCTGTTCTGGGACAGAGGTGGTGGAACAGATTTCCTTTAGATGTCAACATCTAAAGACCTAATACTTTCTGAGGCACTTACATTATAGCTTTACTTAAAAAGAAATTGTGCTATGTGTAGGCGGCACGATGGTGTATTGGTTAGCACTGTCGCCGTGCACCTCCTGGGTCCGGGTTCGATTCCCGGCCAGGCTCGATTCCCGTCTCTGTGTGCATGGAGTTTGCATGTTCTCCCCGTGCTTGGTGGGTTTCCTCCGGGTACTCCGGTTTCCTCCCACAGTCCAAAGACATGTACGTTAGGCTAATTGTCGTTTCCAAATTGCCCATAGTGCATGTGTGTGTGCCCTGCGATGGATTGGCACCCTGTCCAGGGTGTACCCCACCTCATGCTCTAAGCCTCCTGTGATAGACTCCAGGCCCCCTGTGACCCTGAATCCAGGATAAAGTGGTATAGAAGATGAGTGATGAGTGTGCTGTGTGTTTCTGTACCTCCTCCAACAGATGTTTTAAATGGATGCTGTTCTCAGACTTAATGAATCAGTATAAAGAAATATCAATTGATAGAGGATTCAAAGCTTTTTTTACTTATTGGCTCTCGTTTTATTTTATGGAAAATAATACAACTGTTTCTCTGAGCCCTTGAATAAATGAAATCAAACTAGCAAATGAAAGATAATTAATTAATTTTAACAAATTAATAAGAGCTGTTGTGGAGTAGCGGGCTAGGGCACTTGGTAAACCGCATGTTAATCAAGTTTAATTATTAGAATATTAACCCCTGCTCAGCCGTGTCTTGGTAAATTTATGTCCATTCATAATAGACATTTTGACTTAATTATTTTATTTACCGTGCAAGCAAGGTCTGAGTCAATGCCCATCGTTACTGGGTAATGATCCTGTTTCATCATGGAAATGGTAGCTGGAGACTGTCCATCCAACTGGAACTCCTCCTTTTTATCAGCCTGGCTGAACCTGGTCTTCCACTTTCCTACAATGAAATCGTATTTGGATTTTATTAATTATATCACTTTTTTATATGTCATACGTTAAATACACTGCTTGGGCCAAAAAAAAGAGAGAAAAAAGTCACACACTAATATTTCGTTAAACTGACTTCAGCTTTGCTTATGGCATGCATAATTAACCTTATGCAACATCACAATAACCCTTCACATCTGGATACATTTTTGGCTGAGATCTGGTATTGATGACTGGGGTTTTAAAGCACTCGATAGTTCAGTACATCAGTACATCTCACTCACTCACCGTCTTTACGGCTTTATCCTGTATACAGGGTCCCAGGGGCCTGGTGCCTATCCTAGGAGATTTAGGTGGGGTATGCAATTTGGCAATACTGCATGTACCCGGAGGAAACCCACCAAGAAAGGGGATAACATGCAAACGCCATGTACACAGACAGGGAATCGAACCCGAACCCTGAGATTCTTCATGCTCCTAGAAGCACTATTCACAATCTGAATCCTGGAAGATGGCCATGTCATCAGGGAAATAAAACTCCATAGCTGTRATTACTTGGTCATTCATTACATTCAGATCTTCMGSTGACTTCATTTTATTGCCTCATACAGTATGTTGCTGAGGCTACAGTAGGCCCGACCCGCTGAAGCAACCCCAGATCGTAACACTGCCTCTATTTCTACCTGACAATTCAGCACTACCTTTCCAGGTTTTAGAAAGTATTGGACAGTTCTTAATCCAATYCCTGGCATTCCCAGTACTCGCCAAAGTTTTCTTTTTGCCTCATTCAGGCCAATACTGGCCCCCTTCTGAAACACACTAACATCTTTTCCATGACCACAGGATACATCCTTGATATGGTTGTTTAAGAAATAAGAAGCTGCTCATTGCATCAGTTAAGCTCGAAAGAATAAGAATTGTTTCCAGCTGAAACATTATTCACTATTCTATTCTCCCACAATAMGCCAGTAAGTATTTGATTATTTATCCAGATGCAAACTTTTTTTGGCCAGGCAGTGTATTTTTCATGGATAATGTAATATGAAAGAAACCATTAAATTACCAAATAAAATAACATTTTACTTGCATATCATGTAAAAGTTATTTACAAAAAAAACACATATGGGCCAGTGACCTTTGAAATAAGCTGCTCCCACAGGTACCACTGTAGGATTACGTGGAAGAGCAGCTCCGAGAACACGGTCCACTTTTCCCCCTGTGCGCTGTTTGAACCAATCATTTACAGGCTTGACCTCCCGAGGACCACCCATGAGAGTTTGGGGACGTTCCCCATACTGCTTCTCTACACTATTGAGGTATTCCAAGTTAGGGCGGAGTCCTTAAGAGAAAGATAGAAAAAGAGGATACATACATACACAAGTGAATAAAAAAAATTCACAACAAAAACAATAACAACAAAAAAAATCCTCTGAAATCAGACCACTATTAAATTCATGCTTGAGTACACTCACTCTTCCCTATGAGTAGGCGCTCTGCAGAGGTGAAGCCCTTGGCRGGGGCGCGGAGGTAAGCCARGAGGTCTTTTAGAGTGTCGTGAAGCTGCGGGTCATTCAGGTTGTGGTAGCGCAGGACGCGGTGCAGCTGCCTCACTGTGCGCTCAGATGCTCCTGAAACATCAAAGAAACCAATTAGTGTAAACAAAGAAGGTGTATATGAGTATCTTTAATTCCCTGGTCATCATAGTGTTTTATATACTTYTTTGTTTTCAAACTCATTCAGGCATCAGCTAAWTGCKGGGTTTGGGTAATACATGACTGATAATTCTTCRATTTKATTAGTTAATGGTAGTWCAGTGCTGGACTGAATCACCCAATCATATCTACAGGGGCSCAGTATGCATTCCAGCACGTTYGTATTYCAGTCAAGCAGTAGCTACACATAATACTTCCTGATTCTCTCCCCAGTTTGGTCACCAACCAAWTCATACTCATCATACAACAGCGTYCTCTATGACACATTAAGTTRGGAAACTGATCCTTTTTAAATTGCTGCTTATCGGTGATTGGAATCACTAGGGAATACAATATTATCCTGATACCTAGGTGGTGATTCGATTTGTATCRGTAATGTATATACATATCCCAATCATATATTACATGGTATTTTGGCTGCTCCCACCGAAGCGTGGCCACAGCGGACCATCTGATCCACACAACCTTTTAAGGATAAGATTAAATGGAAAAAATTAATATCTTACATGATACTAAACAACCGATGAGTTTATCTTTCTGCTGGAGACACTTGCTAGAAAATGGCTGCAAGGCTTACCCATGGAGAGTTGTGTGAAGACAGCTGAGATGCTCATGGGTGACAGGAGGACGCTGGCCTTGGGGTCACGGGCAGCCAGYGCCCGAAACAGATTGTAACCAAAGTCTGAGGTTGCAGCACCGAGTTTAGTGCGAGGTGTAGTGAAGAGGTCGACCACCTCATCCTCAGCTCCACCTTCCTCTGGGTCGGACTGAAAGACAAATAAGGTTATAGAAAGTTGTGCTGGAAAAAAAGGAGTGAGCTTTGAAGGGCTAAGAAAGCAGGGACCTACCTGTTGAGCAAGGGAGAGGGAAAGAAGACCAAATAAGCATGGCAGCAAGATGATCCTCATCATCATGAAAGATGTAAAGAGATGCTACACATAAAAACATAGACAGTTGACATTTGACTTTGACATTTGTGAAAGTGAACACATTGTTCAGAGTTTATATCAATCCACAGCAAGCAGTTGGCTCAAGAGCTACACAAGATCCATCTGCGGTATTTTGCTGGGCCCCTGGGACCCTAGGACCCCTGGCTTCAGGTGGAGTCTGTATTTCTAATTGTCTGTTGCAATCTCACTTGGGCAAGGCAAAGCCAGACCACTGTTCTTTTAACGGACACTAAATGGTGTGTGTGTGTGTGTGAGTGTGTGTGCATGTCTAAAAAAACCCTTAGGTTTGGAAATCGATGGAAAACATCCATTTTGGCGATCTTGCAATCGCTTTGATCCGGATCATTTATTTAGGACTAAAGTCAAAAGGGTGCCTCTGCAAGAATTTCCAACACTCACACACACACACACACACACACACACACACACACACACACACACACACACACACACACACGCACATGCTCACACGCACACACACAGTCTTTCAATGCTCTTGTTTCAGCAGCACATCTGTTTGTCGTTAAAGTTGGCTAAGAATTTTCTACGGGGAGAATGATGAATATCCATCACAGAAACAGAAGCCAGATCCCACTCTCCCCATCTTAACCCATCCAACCTCGCCTTGTCCTTCACCACGACCGCATAAACTCCGCTGAGAGGAGCTACTCTTGCACCCACTCTACCAAGAGTTATTAAAGTGTCACTCAACTTTATGCAATCTGACTGGAAACATACTGTATTTTCCCCTTTGATCTTTTTGCCAAAGGTATGAAAGAAAGATAAAACAGATACAGTTATTATGGAGGAGTTTGATTATAGCTTTGATTATAGCAAAATTGTTCGAAAAAGGCATCTATTATGCGGCTGAAAGAAAAAACATGCAATAAA
>QMIH01000548.1:48922-65069 GCA_003987875.1 Clarias batrachus
AACTCAGCATTTTCATGTATTTCCCATCAGATCATAAGTAGATCAGTGAATATCATCTGTTTGTGAGGGCAGGGTGAGACATGAGATTCACAATGCATAATATTTATATAGAGGTCTGGCATGGTTACTCGTATACATGAAAAACATACCCCGCACACCACCAACCGTGGTAATTATCCACCCAGCTCCAACCTTCAATTTTACTCTCTAAGTTAAATGAAAGGATAGTGATGTGACCACCCAACGGCAAACAAACTTTTTGCACTGTTAGGTTTTAGAAAATTACCCTTCACCAGTAGTCAAAATCCTCCCATGTTTGTCCAATTTTGGCCTCATTAACTTTCTACTCTTTCTGGACCTCAGTGCTGAGTTTCATGCTGTTAAGCATAACAGTCTGTCCTAGGCATCTGTGGCACGGCTGTGTCTCAAAGCATTCCTTCCTGTCAAGGAGAATTTAAACGGGTTTCTTTTTGTCTTTTCTTTGGTTTATCCTCAACATGCTTCCTCTTAGCCTTAATTAACCACTTACACTCTTGACAAGACCACGATCAACAATTCTACWCTAATTTGTWCCTCACATAGACATTCTATTAGGAAATTAGACTTTTTTTGTAATGTTCACAACTCTGGCTCAACGGTTAAGGCACTTAAACCTTAACACATTTAACTTTCTCTCCCGAGGCTGCTGTGCCATGGCTGAACTTGTGCTCTGAACCCAGCAAGCTTGGATATCTGGTGAAAAGACTTTGACTCTGTTGTATGGAATGTGATAAATAAAAGTCTTTTTCATGCACAAACACTGGTTTACGTATTCATTACATACCTCACATTGCATCTTGACTATTGCATCTCACTTTTTTTTTTTTGGTATTTAACGTAAATTCTTAAATAAACCTCAATTCACTCACACCAGCAATGTCAAAATGTCATGAAAAATGAAGCCTTGTACATTTTATAAAGGAAATAGTTCATTTTCACCCGTGGTATTGCAGTGTTTCGGAGTCTGGTTACCAGTAGTCAAAAACCTCCTGCTATCATGACTCAGGAAACGTCTTAAGATTCACTTATTTGTCACATGTACCCTACAGCACAGTGAAATTATGTTTTCGCTTCTGCCAGTTAGGAAGCTGGGGTCAGAGTGCAGGGTCAGCCAGGATATAGAACCCCATTGAGAAGATGGGGCGAAGGGTCTTTCTCAAGGGCTCATCCGTGGTCACTTGGCAGTGCTGGGGCTTGAACCCTACAATTATTAGTATCCCAGAGCCTTTACTGTTTGAACCACCAGTACCCTGTATAAGTAAGGAATTACAGATGTGACATACTTCATTTTTCATCATCATCTTCTTATCCTGGACAGGGTCACGGGCAGGTCTGGAGCCTATTCCGGGCACGAGACAGGGTGCCAATCCATCGCACCTTGCTACAAACCAGTCAGTTGACTCAGATCTTTTGGGAGCAGTATCATCTTTTCTTCTCACACAGACTTCTCCCAACAAGAGACAGATTTTTGTGAGTTTTACTAGTTTACTACAGTACTTTCTTTTCAGTACTCAATTCTCCTTGGTTTCAAACATCCTTTGAATATTTTGAATAAATGTATGAAATAGAAAGAAGTAGGAACACTTGACATTGCACRTAGCAAAAKATTTTTTTAGTGGTTTAATGTGCAATCTTCAACAGTCTTGCGTAAAATTGATTAAACTTCTTTTGTCTTCATTTGAAAGAAAARCTATTCAAATGCAGCCTTTCACGGGCACTTTGTTTAGAAAGTAAAAAAAAAGAGGATGAGCATCCAGTATTTATTTATTTATTTATTTTTATCTGTTTTTGTACTAGTGATCTTATATACCTTACTTCTCTTATATTTCATTTTAAAGTCCGGAATCCCAGATCTTTTTTACASAAATTGTGAAATTCCTTTGCTCACTCCAGACAAGCTGACATGATAAACAGTTATATATAACATTCACCYTAACAAAAAATAAATACTGCCTTAAATTATGTAGCAAAAAAAATGCAAAGTATGAATTACAATTACATTTTATTGGCTAATGCTGCATAAAAACAGGTGACTCATATCTTGAACAATTAAAGTCTAATGTATTAAATTCCCACCAAAATGATTTTATTTCTATTCTATTTTATGAAATGTTTAACTGTCTTGTCTTTGCTAAAGCAATGATAGATCTGTTTTAATAATATTTTCTTTACTTCATTATAATTGTCTATAAATCCTTACACACCTTACAGTTTTCCAAAAATAGCATTCTAGTCCAGCATGTCTATGTGAGTTTTAAGAGTTTAGACTGATAATTTTAATATCCTAGTTTATTTAAAATTCTTGGTTTCATCATTTTAATTTTTTTTTTAACATGCAGCACTTTACGTCTGAAGGATAGTAATTAAATTTGTTTGCTGCTTGTAAATCTTGTCTTTCTTATACAAGTGTATAAAAGTAGAACTCTGTAAATATGGGGTTAATACACTTGTTTTTTCTTTACTTTCTGTAGCAATTTGATTGGACATAAGACGTAATCCATGAGAACTGATAATGGAGCATAACATCACTGGAACATTTAACTACTGTATATCGCTCTGCTTCACTGGTGTTCTAATAATTTTTMCTCCCTGATTAAGGGCACTACTTATTGTATGGAACAATGGAACTGTTGTATAAAAACAATATCATTGCTGTTGCACTGAATATSAGCACGCCTGTGATATCTTCAGTACTTGGACAGCGAGCTGATATTCAGTACAATAGCATTCTCACTCACGTGATATTGCTTAAGTATACAATACTTACTTATAAAACTATTAATTGAATTAAATGTCTTTAAACAAATGTTTAGCCATGTAAATGGGCATTCAAAAGAATAACTCAAGTAAGATAATGCATTGTCAAATAAATGTAAAAGTCTGAAGAGAAAAGAGAAATGCTGAGTCAAAAAGGTTTTTTTTGCGTTTTCATTTTCTTACTTTCAGCATAATATTGTAATTTACAGAGATACAATATCAGAACACATTTTGTTACAAGTGACGTTTTGATTTTAACAGGTTTATGTTTCGCTTTCTGACCAGAGAAGAAGAAAAAATCTACATCGCCTCAACCTCCTGACAACATGCAGTTTGTTTTGACAAAAAAAAAAGCACAAAAAGATGAAAAAGAAAAAGAAAAAAGATTGAATATATGATTGACATTTCATTATAAATGGAATACAAAACATTGTGAAGACATTAGCTAGTTTAAATATCTAGCTAGGATTTAACCCAAGTCCTGTGGCATTATGGCTGATCATATCGTAAAAACGTGCATGTGTACAGTAGGTAGAGTGTGTGACTGGGAGAGGCCCATGTGTTTCTGTGCTCCTCTCAGGCCAAACTCCCCGGTAATTCTGACATTTGGGGAGTGATTTTTGCTTCCTTGTTCACTGAGACTCGTCATGCAGCATGTTATCCCAGTATGGGTCATCATTCTGTGGYTTATCCTTCGGCATGTTGTTGCTCAAACTACCTAAGATTTCTGGGTCATCGCTTAATTCGACTGTCGCTCCGGGCTCCGGGTTGGTGACCACGCCCAGGAATAGAGGTGTGTGTGAGACATCATCCACTATGACAAAGATGAATGGCATGTTGACTGCGAAAATAGGGATAGTGCGCACCAGAGTGACCGATGTAGTAGCTGAGGCCTCAGCTCCCTCCTCATTTAGCTCGATGCTGGAGGCGTGCTGCACACCGGAGACTACAAGTGGGCCCGCTGCAATACCGGATAGATCAGGCCCAGAGAACAGTGTCCCCAAACCTGGGCGAGAGAACCAGAGAAGTCAACTGAAGACGTAATTGCAAAGGGAAATGCATGATGCTTTGTTGGTTAGCTTAGTTTAGACTACAGTTTATCAACACACACTGATTTAGCCCTTWAAAAAGATATACAGTAGCTTTTAACCATCCAAAGAACATATTCCTCCATCTATTCATGCATTATCTCTACTGCTTATACTGGGGACCTGGAGCCCAACCCAGGGAACTACTGTATGATTAGTTTWGTAAATGCCAATCATGTCTTTTGAGATTATAGAAGGAAACCAGAATACCTACAGGAAACCAGCAAACTATGAGAAGAACATGGAGAAYGCAGGCTAGATTCAAACCCTTAAACGGGCAGGGGTGCAGGTTTCCACTGRATTGGTGGCTAAAAATTCAGAAATTGTACCAAATGTATCTAGTTTATGGCAGGATTTKGAATCTACTGTCATTTCATTTGWCTACAATCAATGGGAAAAAGAGATTATCAAAACGTTATTGTTTACACCTTGTTCATGCTAAGTTGTATTTCTTTCATCAACAGCCAAATGCACTCCCTGTTTGGTTATTAATAGATGAGAAATAAAAAAAACTAGATTGAATAAAGATGAAGTTTTGTTCATCAAAATTCACATAATAATCAGTTTAGCTTTTCTAATTAATATCTATTGGTGCAGGTCTTTGTTTACATTGAGCAAGTACTGTAGCTTATTAGTAGCTATTACTATTTAGATTATAAGTAGATTATTAAATCTGGCAAATAACTGTTCATAACATCGCTTTTACTCAATATTTTGATTTCATTTAAAGTGCAAGTTAACCTTCAGGCTGATATCTAAGTACTACAAAATAATCATTAAATTCTGTCCAGCCAGTTTTATGTGATGCTGTGACATAATCTGGTTGGACAGACATACAGACATACAGACAGGACATTTTCAACCTTTGTTTTATTTATATTAATTATTAGCTATTTTAAAAAAAGATATATCAAAGTACAGCAAAGTCTAGATGAAATCTCTCACCCATGCTTGTGAGTGCTTGTTGCAAATCCTGTTTATATTCCAGTTTGAATTTGGGCAGTTTGACAAGCATTGGCTTCTCGTTTGGAAGGCGTCCATACAGATCTGAGATGTTGAGATTGGCGGCTGCTCTTGACAAGTTCTGTGATGGCATGGGCATGACAACCAGGAAGCTTACATTTGCTTGAAAAGGAAATCGGGCAACCTAGATGAGAAGTGAAGGAAATCGGATTAAAAAAAACAAAACATACAGAATAACATACAGTGTCACACATACAGTAGCCCAGAGCCTAGAAGCAAACAGGTCATGAGCTTCAGTCACAAGTGCGCTCTGGACAGAGTGGAAGGACTGGAAAAAGCTCAGGCATTTTTTTTTTAAAGTGACAAAGAGGGAAGTGGTCTTGGTGTTCAATTTAACGCTGGCTGTGTAAAGCCAAACTACCTGTATGCCTTGGTCTATATCCACAAACATGCTGAGAGGATATTTGGATCCCATCATCATGTCCACCTTTACAGCGGTCTGTCTGTCAATGTAGAAAAGATCCTTGGTGGTAAAGCGCGTGTCAAAGCGAGACTTCCACTCCCCTAAAGAGCAAACACAAGAGCTTAGTTTTGCAAATGGAGAAATGCTCCCGCTTTCCAGTCCTTAAACATTTAATTCAAAAACATAACAAAACTAGACGCTACCTCTAGTAGCAGCAATCGTAATTTAGATATTTTGCTCAGTTACAATACGATTTTTATTATGAGGATTGTTCAAGTCAAAGTGAGACTTTTGATTGCACAGAATGACACAATAACACAGTTATGAGAGTAAAAACTCCCATCTGAAATGCTGGCCTCCCAGGAACTCCTTTAATGGCCCAARCATGTGAAAATGGCTTGGGCATGAGRTCAGGACTGTACGGAGGATGTGGCGGTAACTCCCAGCYGAGTTTCTGTAATGTGCAAGTGGTGTTGGTGAATGATTGTGYGTACAGTTCCCACAGAGAAATGAGTCTCTTCAGTTTATTATACGGTTTTATGCCTTCATTCACCAGTCCCAGTTTGACTTAAACACACCTCATAGATCCAGTTATGCCTTGCCTTTAAAATGAACAGCATTTATCAGCATCAAGACCACGTTGGGTGGAAGAACGGACAAAAAGTTCTTAATGTGATCATTGGTGGCCTCTTCGACCCAGTGATTAACTTCTTCTACAGAAGTGAGTGGTGTGGGTGCGGATCTGAACAGTTGGCGGGATCTTTCCAGGAAGTCCTTCTTCAGGTCAAAGCCTATTCAAGTATAAAAGAGAGAGCTAATGCTTAATAGTAGTAGCTGGKAAGATTGATGGAGTAATGTGGACTGTTCTTACCTGGTTTGAGGTAGATACGAGAGGCCACTTTAATGGCCTTGACAATCAGTTGTTCTTGGAGGCAGCTTAAAGTTTTATAATAGTCCGATAACGAATCTGCATGTAAAGCTTTTAAGAGTTGATCCTCTGTCTCAGTCCTGGCGCCTGGTTAAAACACGGCATTAGAAATGCACTAATATAGTTTTGTTTTTTAAACCTGGGAAAATTATGTTTGTTCATTTTTGTACCCTAATCACGTACCCAAAGCTAATTGTGAAAGTGCAAGAGAAATACTCAGCGGAGACAGGACGACATTTGGTTGTTCAGGTCCAGGCTGCACATGCTCCAGTAGCTTTAGCCCCAGTTTAGCTATTGCACCACCAACTGCCTGCTGAGTCTCCAGGCTTAAGTTGCAATCCTCAATAACCTGGTGTAGAGTATTGGTGTCATTGCTGACCAGTGTGGTGTTCTCAGGAGACACTGAACTGACGACTTCACCCTTCAGTTAGTAAGAAAGAAAATAAAGCCATTGATTGACCAATGATAATGGAATCTCTCTCTCTCTCTCTCTCTCTCTCTCTCTCTCTCTCTCTGGAATATGAATTACACATACAGTATGTAAATTATACATGCAGTCATAAATACATTCCATTTACATTTTTTGCCAACATTTCACTTTAATAATTGGAACACTTCTTATCTATAACTGTGCCCYGTTCATAACTCTTACCACTGGTCTTACCACCAGTCCACGTCTAAATAAACAGAGCAGCATCAGCAGTGAAGGATGGAGCTTCATATTCTCCACGTTGACCTAAAACACATCATGATATACTTTAATGAGTTGGCTGCTAATTATATGAACTTAAATATTTTAGATTTATTTATGCACTTCCACTTTCATCTTTTGTCACTTCATTTGTTTTCATCCAATCCTCTCTCTCGTATTACAGTAGTGTAAAGAATTTTTAAGGGTTCTTGGTAGTAAGATCATTCAAATAAGCCATAATGTTAACATTACAGTAAGGACAGATTCCTTTATTACCTGTGCATTTCCCATCCCAAGATGAATCCAATTTGTTAACAGGTTTGTCTGATCATAATATGACTTAGACAAAATAATGATTACAGAGCTGTCCTTTTGGACTTAGAATTAATAGCCAACGTACGGGAATTCCCAGCACAAAATGTGTCAGTTTGAAGAATTTAAACTGGGAGAATGTATTACAAATTGAAAACCTGAAAAAGTGTTGTAATTTTAATTTAATTTAATTTAATGTAATTTAATTTAATGGACACACTTGTAAATACAATCCAGAAATAATAGGAGAACAAAGTTTCTTTATCCTGGATAGACAATKATATTTTTCAACTAATGAAAAAGAGAGATCTTGCATTGAAAAAAATCCATATCAACAAAAATGCAAAGTAAGCAAAGTCAGCTTACTTCATGCAGTTGTTTGCTGGTTCTTGGGGCAATAGCTCACTTATTTTGGAAACATTTGAATAAATTAAACAATCAGAAATACAGTCAAAATAAAGGTATAAGTAAACTGAATATACAGTGCCCTCCATAATTATTGGCACCCCTGGTTAAAATGTGTTCTTTAGCTTCTAAAAAATTCAGTTTTGTTCTAAATAACGTAGGACCACAATGGAAAAAAAAGAGAAAATTCCAACCTTTAATTCAAGTGCATWTATTCAGTGGGAAAAAAATTACATTAAGAAATTCTTTTACCTCAAATCATGGGCGCCACAATTATTAGCACCCCTGATGTTTAATACTTTGTACAACCCCCTTTTGCCAACAAAACAGCACCTAATCTTCTAAGATTAGAGAACACAGAAAGAGGGATCTTCAACCATTCTTCTTTGCACAATGTCTCTAAATCATCCAGTGACCTGACTCCTCTCCTGTGCACTCTCCTCTTCAGCTCACTCCACAGGTTTTCAATGGGGTTGAGGTCTGGGGACTGAGATGGCCATGGGAGGAGCTTGATTCTGTGTGTGGTGAACCATTTCTGTGTAGATTTGGCCACATGTTTTGGGACATTATCTTGCTGAAAGACCCAGTGACGACCCATCTTCAGCTTTCGGGCAGAGGCCACCAGATTTTGCTTTAAAATGTCCTGGTAGAAATTATTTTAAATAAATAAGTCCTTAATTGACAGTTAATACTTTAGATCATTCCCACTTTTACTCATGGAAGCAAAAGTTAACAAAAAGAAATGTTAAGATATTCAAGGATTACAAAATGGTGCATAGAGGCTTTCTGTGACTACTTATTGTTGGAATTTTGGTGGAATTGCCTTTAAATATTAATTYAGCTCCCAAATCTGGCTACTTTTCAATCTTTTCAATCCTCATTTCTTTYCTTTGGCTTTTATTCAAAGTGGATGTTAAGTACTAGTTATAATCTTTTGTGTTTGTAGATTGGTAATTGTCTGTGACTGCTACTTTATTGCTGTATTGTTTTTATTTTTGTTTTAACAATATATATAAAAATATAAAAGGTTCTGTACAAATACACTTTTGGTTGGCTGACCGATAGATTTGATTTTACTTCATTTTCAGTGGTCATGGTGATTTAACTGAATACTTTGGCAATATTTTGAGAAATAGAACAAAACAAAGGACTGTGGGAACAGACAGTATGGGTTCTGAATTCCTACAGATGAGGCAGAGAGTGGGACAAAAATTTAATAAAAGAGACTTGGCTATACTTCAGTTAGAATAAGATGGGAAAACTACAGTGGTCTTATTATTATTATTATTATTATTATTATTATTATTATTGTTGTTGTTATTGTTATTTTAATTTGTATTATTATCATTATGTAAAAGTGTTTTGTTATTTTAGATGTAATGAAAAATACAAAACAATGCCATAATTTAATGCAACCTGTTCGAAGTAGGTAGCAGCATCTAAGATCTGTCAATGACATACAGTAAATTCACTGCTAAATATTTTTGTTGGTTTGTTTGCTTGTTTTTCTTTAGGGTTTTCATAGATGCACTGGTATAAAAGTAGTCTTACTGCCATCTAGTGTTACATTATGAATTCACACACCTCTTCCCATGAAGAAAAATTCAAAATTCACAAATTCTCAAACTCTCAAACCTGTCAAATAAAATAACTGACTTACAAAGCATTACCAAAAATGCTCATAGGGAACGGAGCAAGGTATGAACTAAAACACTGAATAAATGTGTCTTGTGGCCACATGACCAAATGCTGAGTTCGTTCTTTTGAGCAGCTTTAAATTCAATACTTACTTGTGAACCTTTGTTTCTTCAGTTTCGTCAGTTAATGAAAAGCAACTCGGTTTCATTGCCTTGGGTTTCTTTCATTATACATTTCGTATCATCATCCATCTGTACTGTGAAGTACTGTGCTATCAGTTTTGCATCGTTGACTGAAACTAAGCAGAAGGTTCTTTACACTCTAATGTCGTAACACTGCCTCAATGTTTGCTAGATGATATGTTATGCTCTGGAACATAAGTCCTTCCTTTGCTTCTGTATATTCTTCTATTAGAATAATTATGTATTTTTAAAAAATCATTAGTTTTAATAATCTGCTCTTTCTGTTCTCAGGTGTTACTCGTGGTTTGTATTTTGAGGTAAACCCTCTGTATTTACATTCATAAAAGTATCTAAGTAATTTTAGAAATTCAAAACAATACACCAATTGTTTTTGCCTGGTTAAATGTTTCTGTGATCATTCGCTTTCATTTTCTACTACGCACTTCCATACAATTTTAGTGCTACTGAGATCACTCATGAATTTCTTCTTCATTTTTTTTTAAAGAATGTACCAAATTTTTTGATTTGGCCAGACATCTCCTCGATAGGTCCGTTTATTTTATCCGAGTAATGAGCTTCTTCATCCTATGTGAATACAACTCCAGACATTATACTGTATCTCCTTAATTAACTTGTGATAACTATAAAAACCAGCCACAAACTGCTTATGAGTCAGCTTTCCGAATACATATGAGCCTGTGAATATAGAAACACTTTGTAAAAAATGCTGAATTTCTACACTTAGTTTTTTTTTTACACTACTCTCTTGTGGTGGCATCTGGAGACAAAAATAGAAAAACTGTGCCATTGTCCAAACACATATGGACTTGACTGTATCTTCATACTGTTACAGCAACTTTTCACAAATTTACAGTGAAATAGCATTATTCTTTATACTTTTTGGATGAAAGAAGCTTTTTTTACTTTTTGAAATTTAAAACCGTTATAGATTCCCCTCTTCTGGGAAGGCTTGGAGAATGCCAGTGAGGTCTGGCATTTCAGTTCATCCCAAAAGTGTTGAGTAGGGTTGAGATCAGGCCTCCCTGCAGGACGTTTGAGTTCTTAAAACACCATGTCTTCATATACATTTGAATTTTAGAGAAGTCTCTGCTTCCAGCTAGTTTGTGGGAGAAAATTATTTTGTGTGTGCTAGATTCCCACAAACTCTTGGACATTTCATTTATCCACAAGAGAGTTTGTTGTCTTTATGCTATTAATCTCTCTCTCTCTCTCTCTCTCTCTCTCGCTCTCTCTCTCTCTGTCCCAGAACAGTGAGATGAACTTGTGTGAACCAAAGGCAAAGCAAACCAGAAAGCAAGAAACAAACTGGAAGGCTGCAAAGACACAATAAAATTGCTGAAAAGTATTTTTAAGTATTTTAAATTAAAATTGAAGAGGAAATAGTTGCTCTAATTATGTTCCAGATTAATTAAAAAGCACTGTAGCTCAATTATACAATTATATATGCAGTGATTTTCATTCGGTTCACATAACTAAACCGTATGTCTTAAACAAAATTTTCGAAATAATTTGCAAGACACATTATGCATTTGATAACGCTTGGAATCGCATTTGTTAACATAAATGTAGCCAGATCTTTTTTTCTCTTTAAAAAAAAAAAAAAAAAAAAAGTAGAAATACTGCAAATAAGGCGGTATAATATATTCTGGATTGTATTTCTTGTTATTTAGGTTTATCTAGTGGTGTGACCTCTACCCACCCTCCTCTAAACACAAGCATACAAATCAGTTACAGCTTTGTTTGCATTTGCAACATGCAATTTTTGCACTCCACACTTACGCTGAGTTCAACATTTTATAATAAATTATATGGATTCTCTATTAAAGCAAAAAAAAAATTATATTATCTAATTATTGAAACAATTCTGGTAAAAATAAATAAATAAATAAATAAATAAATAAATTAAAAAGTTAATATAGTTCATTATTTTTCCTGATTTTAATAATCACAAATCAGACAGAAAAAAAATTCTTTCTTTAACATAAAATTAATTACTTTAAGCTTAAAATGCAATAAAAAGAACTTTAAAGACTAGAATACATGCACCTAAATGTAGCGTATTTCATGGTTAGACTCAAAAGAGGCCCAGACCCATAGGAAGTGCATAATCCTGATGCGTTTACATATTTCGATGGCATCGACATTAATTTGAAGGACAAATAAAACATTTAGACTTACCAAACCCGCGTTTGGACTAGTGATAATTTTAAGCGATGTAGCTGCTGGACAGACCGCTTTAGCTCAACCACGTCCAGGCACCCCACTGCTGGTTAATGTTTTATGACTCATTGATTTATGTCTCCCTACATATACATACACAAAAATGGCAATATTGGTCATTGGTTGAAAAGAACTCCACTGACACTTTGTTTGAATGTGTGTGTAATAAATGTACATAAACATTTCAAATCAATGAAGTAAGGATTTATTGTTGCTTCATATCACACAATAGTAAGGTAGTTAGAAAGCTTCGATTCACTTATCATGTGTGCTCTGGACTGTTGCCATTTCCACCCACACAGGACCTTGAAGCCTCCAACCCCATACTCTTGCACTTCAGGCGCGGGGTTCCACTGTTCAGAGAGTCAATGCGGGCAATCAGAGCATATAAACTGCCGAAATGGGTAACGCTGGGTCCTTTAAATGCTACAGTAGATTAGTTTAGAAATTATTTATTTTTTGACCATAAATTCCACCAATACAGTCCTTTACTAAAACAATATTTTTAGATGTATACGTATGTCCCGTACATATGGATCTATTAGATTTCCAATAACTGTTGATATTTAATGAGTACATAAGTAGGCTAACTGTTGTCAMAAATCTGTTCCGTGAAGTTTATCCAAGAATCCCCAACAAGCAAAGCTGGAGACATTACAGTCACAATTCACGCATCACTAGCTTCTTAATTTGATTGTAGAACCAGCAAACATCTCATCTTCAGTCTATACAGAAACCATTAGGTGATTGTCATCAGAGTGGCTTCATTAAACCATGCTCAAAGAACACAGAAACCTACCACCAGGTCATTCAGTCACAAAATCATACACCAATGCAAGAATCTTACTCTTCGCTGCATCATGACATTTTTACATTTTTACCTCTTGAACCAGTTTTTAAAATCCTTCGTTTTCATGTATGACACTGARCCAAAGCTCGGCATAAGATCTTAAACCAGACACCATCCTGCCACCCAATTGCTTGGTCACAAACATCTAATGGGACACTGACCAGATTAATGGCATGTCTATGGCAAAGATTAATTTGCTGCCATAGASRTGCATATCTAAATGCCTTGCTGCCATCTAGTGCCATTTGTTGATAGAAACTGTGATTWTGTGACTGTATTWTATCCACCAATCTAGGAACCTCTGTAGTCCAACAAGGGAATGTGGAGGCCAATGGTGATTTTCATTGTATTTATTCCAATTTTGCATCCGTGGTAGGACCTCCTTCAGCATTCACAAACTACTTATGGGCAATCTAGCAATGGCAGTTCGTTTAATCTGCATGTCTTTGGACTGTGGGAAGAAATTAGAGTWCCTGGGGCAAACCCAGAAAGCACGGAGAGAACATGCAGACACAATGCACACAGACACAAGATGAAAACTGAACCCGGACCACGGAGGTGCAATCCGACAATGTCGCCGTGCCAAATTATCTATTTCCCTTAGGTTTAAGTAAAGGTTCACATGCTTGTGCACAGTGTGCCCCCAGTAGCAAGATACTTGATTTTATTTGAATAGAGCAGTCCAGAGAAGGACTTCCTCTATTTGTGAAAGTTTTAAAGTAATTTCTCCCAATAAGGTCATCCGGTGAATGCAATACTACTTGAAGTAGCATGTCCACATTAATTATACTGCAGGCCTATTTGCGATACACATTTTGTCCACTAGATGTCAGTACAATGAGCTCTTAAATGAAGCTTCATGAAACGAACCTTTTTAGTCAAACTATTTTCTTAGCAGCAGGCTAAAGCACGTAGGTTACGTTTATGTCGCCAACTAACTACGTCATCAACCGTCGTCCACTGTTGCCRTTGGCAATGCACTTTTTATTTTATTTTATATACACTAAGGTATTTGAGTACGAAGGCGAGGTCAAAATCCTGACATAAATGAGTTCTGAATAACTTAAACAAAATATATTAAAATTTTAACAAAATGTACATTTATAATAACATCAATACCTTTGAGTAAGCATGGATCGAAAGCAAGGCACAAATTAGTTAAACAAAAAATAAATCGCGAAAAAACACTCAAAGAAATAAAAAGGAAAACAAATATAATAAGGAAAAGTAAATAAATAAACAAATTTGAAAAGTAAATACAAATACTAAATGGTTTTTTTATTCCTCTCCTAATAACCCAAGGTCTCCAACTAATAAATGTAAGATACCACTTGTATGTCTARAGTCTTTGGGTACTGCCATCTAGTGGCTCTGGTTTGAATTGCAACCTCCCCTTCGACATCAAAATAAAATTAACTTTGCTAAGGTGATGAAAAACTGGATATAAAGTTATTTCCAACATTATGTTAGCTAGCAACAGAGCAAGGCGGTAAAACCGGCATATATTTATCTTTTCTCTCTTTCTTTCTTCTTTTTTTTCTAAACTGGGAACCTAATGCCTTTGACCTTTTCTCCCCATGTGCATCAGTGAGCCTCGGCCACCCATGACCCTGTCGTCAGTTCACCTGTTTTCCTTCCTTGGATTACTTTTGGTATGTCATGACCACTGCAGCCTGGGAACATCCCGCAAGAGCTGGAGTTTTGGAGTTGCTCTGACCCAGCTGTCTAGCCATCACAATCTGGCCCTTGTCAAAGTCACTCAAATCCTTATTCTTGCTCATTTGTTCTGCTTCCAACACATCAACTTCAGGAAAAAAAGGTTTACATGCTGCCTAATATATCCCAGCCACTACAGTAACGAGATATTGAAAAGGTAGCTAYTGTAAGAAGGGTCTGATTGTAATGGCTAGGTCCTAGTCTTGAAACTAATAACGTTTCAAGATGACAGACACCACCAGGGACTGTAAAGGCATAAAGACGTGTGTGATTCTCATTTTGCTACTGGTTTGGCCAGGTGTAACAGGAGGACTCCCATGCTGAGTGCTTCTCTCAGTGACACATGTGGCCAGTAGGTGGTGGTATTGCAGTGTTGCATTGTTGTATGTGATGTTGGCATTGACTTGTCCTACTGTAGCTGTTGTTGCATGTGGTTGGRGCATCACAAGCCAAAGGTTCACCGGTTTTCCTTCTTTGGATCACTTTTGGTACGTCCTGGAACATCCCACAAGAGATGCAGTTTTGATCCAGACTRGGTCAGAGCAACWTCAAAACCGCAGTTCGTGTGGGATGTTCCTGATCTACAGTGGTCAGGACGTACCAAAAGTGATCCAAGGGAGGAAAACTGGTGAACTGACGACAGGATCGTGGGTGGCCAAGGCTCACTGATGCACATGGGGAGTGAAAGTTGGCTSGTGTAGTCAGAAACGCTATTGTAGATCAAACCGATGCTGGTTAGAGAAAGGTACCAAAAGGGAGGACCTACTAAATATTAGGCAAGTGGTCATAATSTTATGGCTGATCCGTGTATAGTGAACACTGTGTTAGCATGAAAACACACATAGCAAAATTATGCATGCATAATGGAGTGTATTCAATTAAACAGATTAGTAGATTAGTCAGAATTTAAGTCTTTTTCTCTCTCCTAGTTAAGAAGAAAGATGTTTGGCTTCAAGGTGACTGGTGGCTGGTTTTGAATGGAATYTATTGATGAGACCAGAAGGACTGGAGATGGCCTGCTGAACTCTTAAGCGAAGAGATTGACTTCAGGGATCAGTTCCTGGAAGACACTGCAAAAGTGGCCATTTATTCTCATTTTCTGGATTTGATTTTGTATTAGCTTCATTTTTCACATTTGTGTTTTGTATATCTAGTCTATGGCATAATTACATTAGACAGTCTTATGGCAAAGCATCCACAATAAAATTAAATACGTTTAAGGTGTCCATAATCTAATTGAACAGCTTGAAGTGTCCACCTGACATTGATATGCTTAATCAACAACAATTCACCAGCAATCAGAGTATGCTTGCTCTATGCCTCTTTGCCTTTATGATACAAAAATAAACCCTCATCACTCCTGGATTTCGTATATGGTAATACCTCCTATAGCCCATGTCCAGTCGAATTTACATACAAATACAGTAGCTTTTGTCCACTAGCACTGTTTTGTCTAACCAGAAAATGCTAATATGCTTCCTATCGTCGGTCTCCCTCTGGATCTCACTATGACTTTTGAAGTGCAGGACTTACATGACATAGGACACCTGGCCAAAAGCTTAAATATGCTCTCTTTGCTGATAATAAACAGAGAACTTCARACACATAATTATTGTGTGTTTGTCCCTTTCCTGGCACAATGGACCTATCAAGCAATATTTACTGTATAAATTGCATTATGCTTTTATGACGCTTTTAGTTTTTTTTCTATAAAATCTGCCACACATAAATGTTACACCTTGCAAACTTTTAGTATCCATGTGAAAATGTTTTTAATTATTGCACTTTTTATGTAGTAATGGTACAATAGTGATACTAATCATTTCCAATAGGTACTTGTTAAATATATTTTCTATGACAAATTATTCAATAAT
>QMIH01000548.1:68647-81328 GCA_003987875.1 Clarias batrachus
TATACTAGAGACTAAATACTGTAATAGAGTGTTCTTGGCCTGTTAAAGCAGCTCATGTGCCAATTGTTCTCCTTCCTTTCTGATTACGGAAAACTGTTATTTGGGACAAAAACTCAATGTTGGCGGGATCATCAGAAGTAGGGTCTCTGACAAAGTATACCATAAGATGTGTTTGAGGYATGTTTCTTGTGTCGTGCGACTGAGAAGATGAGTGTCGCTAATCTGAAGATGCTTCAACAGTAGCATAAGATGCGACCAAATAACTTTGCATTGAGGCATTGCATTGTTGATGGAAGAGATGGCACTCCCTGGATGCCTGTCAATCCCAGTTTAGCTCATTTAGCAAACTGTAGGCATCTCTGTGCTCATGTAGCGTATGTGGAAATGGATAGGTACGTAGCATGGCTTCATGTTATGTCATGTTTGTGCCTGAGAGTTTAGGAATAAATACAAGAAGGAGAATCCAGTATGTACTGTAGTCGCTATGTTGTATTGGTCTAGGTASAAACCCATTGTCTACCTATACAGGGTCGCAGGGGGGCCTGGAGCCTATCCAATGAGTCTTAGGGCATGAAGCATGTTACACACTGAATGGGGTGCCARGCCATCGCAGGGCATACACATACTCAGACACTCATTCACATACTACGGGCAACTCGGGAATGCCAATTAGCCTACTCTGCATGTTTTTGGACTGTGGTAGGAAACCCATCAGGCACAGGRAGAACATGCAAACTCCATGCCCACAGACGGGAATTGAACCCAGAACTTGGAGATGCAACGAGACCACCATGCCACCCGGATACAAACCGTGACACAAATATTATACGCTTTTACAGACCAGGTCTCACCAGTGGAAGGGCACTGTCTCTTAATATGTGTAGAAAAAGATTTAATCAAAGACCCCAGCTTAGGTTAATTGCCTCGTTTAAGCRAAGTAAGTTTTRTGTGCAGAAATATTACAAGCAGACAAACTACTTAAAAGCAAATTAATCATTARCAAAACGTGTTGAATTTATTACTATGTAYTCCCTGTACAAGATTGCTGAACTGTTTATTAAGCAACAWAAATCAAGGATCAAAATAGACCGCACTGACGTACAAGTGATTATGCATCAGTGCTGACACTTATCAATACTGATGCTATCTCTGCAATCGCGCTGTGTTTTTGTTGTTACAATCAATCACAAGGTAAATTTGATAAGGGTCATATAAAGATTACGTAATTGTTTTGGGAWTCAGAAAAAATAGTTAACCATTAAACTAACAAACAAAAAAGGATTCTGTGTAGAGGCAGCGCCGGTGCTGAAGACCAGAAACCACTGAAGATTGTGAAAGATGGTACAAAAAGATTTGAATACTACTGTATATAATCCTGCCGGGATGGTGGTGGTGGTGGTGGTGGTGGTGGTGGAGTAGGTAGCATTGTGGCCTCACAGCTCCAGGAGCTCAGGTTACATTTGGGTTTCATCTGGAGTGAATTTCTTCCTTCTGTCCAGAAAAAAAGAAGAAGAAGATTGGCTCTGTTAAATTACCCCTGTGAAATGTTGTCCCGTGTGAAGGGAATTCTTTCACCTTTCGCCCAGTGTTGAACATGTTGGTTTTGGATCCATCACAACTCTGCGAGCAAAATTCAATTTGGTGTTCAGCAAAAGTTTTAAACATTGTTTCTTACCCATTTTAAACACCAACTCAATGCAGTGAGGCTCACACACAAAAAAAAACATTAAACCTGAGACCAGACCTGGGCTTATCAGAGTTGCACGCAGGTTTGTGATGATTAAGGAAACCTCATCCTTGCTCTCTTACAGAGCCCCATTGTCAGTCTCTCAGCAGGCCCAGTCACCTGCCTGACAGCTTACACTGTGTAGGGTTTCAGCAAGACCAACAGTTGATCCTCTATGTTTTACTCCTCCAGCCAGGCTTCACTTGACCCAGATGAGATTTTCTCATACTTCTTCTTTGTCTTTTCATACTCTCTCTCTCTCTCTCTCTCTCTCTCTCTCTCTATGTCTAAAAATCCTGAACTCTTTGACATTTTCTCTGCTTATATAGCTGTAGGATATATTGTTCTTTATTATTCTTATTTTCCTTGTTTCTTTAATGGGCAGTTTCTTAAAATAACCTTCAGTTGATATCTCAGAGCTCTTTAAAAGCACCCTGTTATAGACCCTGCTACTTATAACCTTAGTTATATTTAAAAATAGGCCGTAAATCCAAATTTTCCTAATTTACAAGTATACAGCTAGCTTTCTTTGACTAAAATCAAMATTCTTTGAATGTTAAATACCACTAAAGGTAGTACACTTAAAGCAGATTGGATCGAAAACTGTATATTTCTTTTGAACATAAAGAAACATCAAATCAAAACACAGGCAAGGCTTTCTCAGAATCTCAAGCCACACTTTTTATACATGATTAAGTTACTTGAAATACATACAGTGTTATGCAAAAGTTTTGGCACCCCTTGATAAATAACAGATTTTGGTGATTTCTTCCTAATTGAAAAGGTGTTAACACAGTCTCTCTTGGAAATGGAAAAAAATGTACAATATTTTCAGCAAACATTGGTGCATAGTTACTTCTTATGCCATAACAAAAATAAAAAATAAAAACATTATTATGGCACTGTGAAAAACGTTCAGAGTCTCAGATTCTTTTTACTCCTATCTTCTTGTAGCCTTCTCCTGCATTGAGGGCAACAATGACTTTCATTTTCAGAGTCTTACACAGCTGCTTAGAAGAACCCATGGTTGTTGAGTGTCTGCAAGTGTGTGCACAAGGTTTGAAGAGTCAAAGTACGTGTACAGCTTTGAAATTGGCATTTACTAATGACGCTGTTACCATGCATCAGATCTAATGAGCCGATTATGGTTTGAAACCTTGTAAAAAAAAAAAATCTGAGCCTCTGGAACTCTTAGGGTGCACAAACTTTTGCACAGTGCCACAATGAGAAAAAAMAAAAAACAAAGCTACATCCATGACTATGACATGGGACGCTCTATGACGTCACGGCAAGCACCACTCACAGTTTCTTCAGAAAATGTGCCTCTCTAGTTATTATTATTATTATTATTATTATTATTATTATTATTATTATTATTATTATACAGGCCCAATGGGGATGGAATTATCCAATCCTGTGCTCACTCGGTAAACATTTTCAGTAAGGACAGAGCAGCAGACAGAAAAGCTAATGAGAGGGTTGCCACGATTGTGTGGTTTTCTTTTTTTCTTTTTTTTGTTGCCAAATTGGGATATATTTTGACAATAATTTTGTGGCTTCTATGATCTTCTTTTCACTCTGATACTCAGAATAAAATCTGACACATTTTGACATACAAAAGTAAAATGTGTAGTGGTGACCATGTAGGTATATGATGTACAGAGTCACAGCAAAAATTAACTAAGGGAAAAGGGGGATTTAAAAAAAAAGAGTTTTTTTGCCACTGTGAGATTACAATAGTAGTGCTTTGCTTCGCAAGCGCCACTAATAAATAATAATAATAATAATCATCATCATCATCATCATCATCTCTGGACCATAGGTGATTAGTGAGCACATTGCACAAAGATTGCATAACATCCACAAAGCCAAACAAATTAAGGGAACATCAGTGTATGTATGGCAAAAAAGTAATATATGCTCACCATATCATCTAGTGTCTAATTTCTTTTCACTCAGGAAAGGACTTCACATGCATTGGACCTTCCTATGCAATATACTGTTAGGCTTCATGTTACTTTCATTTATTCATTCATTCTGACACGCTTTCATTCTGTCTCTTTAAAGGTTCAAAGATAGAAAATCAATTACAATAATCGATGTTCGCTTTTTCTGACTGACTGAATACAATCTGATTGAGATGTGTAGTTATTTGGAACACAGTGTTTGACTGGTTTAACCATTACTTTCGTTCTCAGTGAGATACTTAAGACATTACTTATTTACAGCATTCTAACACTACCAGTCAAAAGTATGGACACACCATCTACTGTCACTCCATGGTCTTTCCTGATGTTTATTTCTTTCTACACTGTAAAACAATGCTAAAGGCATACAAAATATGCAATAATTTCATTTGAACAGTTGATATTGAGATGTGTCTGCTACGTATGCTCTGTAAAGCTTCATAACGACTCTAATCTGAGGTGCTGTTTGTAAATGTGATTTCTGAGGCTGGTAACTCTAAATGAACGTCTCTGCAGCAGAGGTAAGTTTTGATCTTGCTTTCCTGGGAAGGTTTTTATGAGAGCCAGTTTCATCATGGTGCTTGGTTGGTTTTGCAAATGCACTTGGCAATACTGTTCTTGCAAGAAATGTTCCAGAGGAGCTGGCTATTGTTGTTGTTGATGCTTAATTACCTAATGCCATGTGCGTTATTTCATAGTTTTGAAAAAAAAAAAAAAATCCAGTATTATTCTAGAATGTAGACAATACATGCAAACTTGTGTCCAAACTTTAAATGAAAATCAATATTTTGTAATATTTTAATAAAAGTAACATTTTGTGATTAATTTCTTATACCAATACAACAACAATGTAATGATGGTGAAGAACAATAATAAAATATAGTTGCCAGCAACGAGGATGGGCCCAAGCACCCTGTGCCATCGCCACCCCGAGCGCACCGCACAACCTGTGTTATTTGAGTGTCTTCAGACCTCGAAAAAGCCATCGTTACTCGGTTGCACCGTACAATCTGCACACATCACACACTATACAACATCACACACTATACAGGGCTAATGTCATTTTGGGCCCTAAATATTTGTTGAGTGCGTTAGTGTGTGTGTGTCGTGAAAGAGGAGTGTGTGCGTGTGTGTGTATGCGTTTGTGTGTGTGTTTGTGTGTGTGTGTGTGTGTGTGTGTGTACAATAGGCCACAGATGCTGGAAAATAAGCCTCACACTAGAAAGTTATTAATATTAATATATTAATTATATATTGTTGAGNTGTGTGTGTGTGTGTGAGAGAGAGAGATGTGTTTGTGTGTGAGAGTGTTAACATTTGTGATGTGTATGAGGTCAGGGGTAGCTTAGTGGTTAAGGCATAGGACTACGGTTCGGAAGGTCCCAGGTTCTAATCCCACCTCCACCAAGTTGTCCCTGTTGGGCCCTTGAGCAAGGCCCTTAACCTCAACTGCTCAGATGTATAATGAGATAAAAAAATGTAAGTCGCTCTGGATAAGAGCGTCTGCCAAATGCCTAGATGTGTGTGTGTACAATAGGCCGCAGATGCTGGAAAATAAGCCTCACACTATGATGTTCCTGAATGTGATGTCACTGAATATAATGCCACAGAAAGTTATTAATAATTTTTTGGTGTAAGTTTAAGACATTATCACCCGTTTGAGATATTAAAAAATCCCTCGCAATTTTGCGTCCTCTTTTGCATTCCCTATGCAAGAAAGTAAATGTAATTTATGTTTATGGGCTAAAAATAAAAAAATATATATATAACGGTATCGGCGATATTGGCCCTGTATTTACTTGGTATGGGATCGATACAACAATTTGTTCTCTAAAGGACAGATAGTGTGAGTAAATGTGTGTATGTGTGTGAGAGAGAGAGGGAGAGGGAGAGAGTGAAGATGAGAGTGAGAGAGAGTTTGTGTGTGAGAATGGATGAGAGAGTGTGCGTGTGTGTGTGTGTCAGAGAGAGGGGGGAGTGAATGTGTGTGTGTAAGAGTGGATGAGAGAGAGAGAGTGTGTGTGTGTGTGTGTGTGTGCGCGCGCGCGTGTGAGAAAGATTGACGGAGTAAAGGTGATTGGTAAACGCAGTTTCTCCCTCGCGCACTTTTTCTCAGCAGCAGTGGAGCGCGCGATACATTTTTGCCTGAGCCGCGAGACCCGTGACATCACCAGAGAGCATGCTCGTGCCGCTGTTCAAGTCGATCTGGGGAGCGAGGAATGGGCTCGTGCTGTTCTGCACACCGGTGCTGCTCCTACCTCTGCCCCTGCTGATCGGTACCAAGGTATGTAGCGCTTACAGTGCAGGTGACCTGCCACAGCCGCACGAAAGTTACAGATTAGAGAAGTGCACTTAGACCAGTCTGTTACTATTCAGCTTAAACATTACAGTGTGACCAGGTTCAGCTATTCTATGCGCACTTAAAAAGAATGATCTGAAAATAGATAAAATAGTTAGAATGCTTAAATTAGTGATTGATGCTTATGAGTAGTGCAGGTCACGTGCGCCAGGGCAGGGTGAGAGGACACACACACACACACGTGCGTGCACACACGCACACACACAATGCCCCTGCACCCCCTTTGTTGTCTTTACGCTTTGTTGTCATATAGTAGCACGGATTCCACACCGTATCCGTCATTTCTCCCTCTGCTCCTCCGGCACAGACAGACAGAAAGCCTCAGGGAAAATAAAAGTTGCATTTTCAACATTTGCATGAAGTATTTGAATGCATAAATATAGTAACATTGTTTATCCTGGATGAGGGCAAAGAATAACCAGGCACTGTGCACCTCACCATGATCTCCTGATCAGTCGGCTGTTTTTTCTTATAAACTAATGGATAACTGATATTAAATTAATGTATATGGTATCATGTATAACCGAGGTGTCATCTGCATAGATAGAAAGATGTGTGGTGTTTGGTTCAGGTCACTGTCTAAACCAGAAAAAAAAAAAAAAAAAACCTGTTTGATTTACATGAAAAAAATGTACATCAGTTGCCCATAATACAGTCATGTTTACTCAGCATTATTTATTTATGTTCATGTACACTGATCGTCCATAATATTATCATCTGCTTAATAGAGCTTCTTCTGCCCCATTACAATGATGCACTGTCTGGTCTGACACGTTTCTATTATAACCAGCATTACCCTTTTCATCAATTTGATCTACCCTAGCGTTTCTATTGGATCAGATTACACAGCCCAGCCCTCACTCCCCATGTGCATCAGTGAACCTTGGCCACCCATGACCCTGCCGCCAGTTCACCGGTTTTCCTTCCTTGGATCACGTTTGGTAGCTCCTGACAACTGCACCCTGGGAACATCCCACAAGAGCATAAAGATAGAAGATTAAAGATTAAATGACTTTGACAAAGACCAAAGTCAGTGATGACTAGAAGACTGGTACAGAGCAACTCCAAAACTGCAACTCTTGTGGGATGATCCTGCTCTGCATYGGTCAGGAACTACCAAAAGTGTTCCAAGCAAGGACAACCGGTGAGCTGGTGACAGGGCCATGAGTGGCTAAGGCTCTCTGATGCACATGCGGAGCGAAGGCTGGCCCGTGTGGTCCGATCAAAGATTTTTAGATCAAATTGATGAAAAAGTCAATAATGGCTCCAATAGAAAGGCATCAGAATACACAGTGCATTACTGTTTTGGTGCCAAAAGGGGGGGACACATTATTAGACGGGTGGTCATCATGTTATCGTTGATCAGTGTACTGTATATTGCAACCACTTTGACCTTAACACTTCCTGAAGGGATGAAGAAGATGATGATGATATTACTACTACCCCCCCCACTACCCCCCCTACCGGCTGTATACTGGGAGTTTGCATGATCTTCCACTGTCCAAAGACATGCACTGATTGGTGTTTCCAAATTGCCTTTATAGTGTATGAGTGTGTGTGCTTGTTCCCAGCAATGAGGTAGCACTCTATCCAGGGTTTACCCCCTCAATTATCCCAAAAGTTTTACCCATAACCCTGGACAGGTTCAGATGTGATGTAACACCAATTAATCTAATCTGCATGACTTCGGACGGAAACCGGAGGAAACCCACCAAGCACTGGGAGAACCCAGGCGTCAGTGCTAACCACTAAGCCACCGTGCCGCCTTGTAGTGGTGATGTTATAGTTTTAACTAAACTTTCACTATAGTTTTCACTAAAATCTCAGTAGTAATATAACACTAAAACATACAACCTGTTATTTCAGTCTTTTATCAGTTCAATCTTTGGAAAAAGATAGATAGACGTTTTCTCACTTTATTGTTGAATTTATTGCTCTTTATCATGTTTGGACTGTGCAGGAAGCCAGGTGTGCCTACGTTATYGCGCTGATGGCTGTGTACTGGTGTACAGAGGTGCTGCCTTTGGCCATTACTGCTATCTTACCTGCTGTGCTCTTCCCTCTGTTTGGCATCATGGACTCAAAAGATGTACATATATACCTTTTTCCGTACAAGGAATTTTATAAAAATCTACTTAACTATACGAACCTGTATAGTATGAAAGTTTACTATTTTTGTTTGTATGTGYGTGGTTGTGTGTTAGGTTTGCATGCAGTACCTGAAGGATACAAACATGCTGTTTTTGGGTGGCCTGATGGTCGCCGTTGCTGTAGAGGATTGGAGTTTGCACAAACGCATTGCACTGCAAGTTCTGCTCATCGTTGGGGTGCGGCCTGCCCTGTAAGTTCCTACACCCTTTATCTATGACACTGTGATGTTCACGATTAGCATAAAGATTAGGTTCAGGTAATCATTAATCACAAAGATAACAACAATTCAATGTTAGACAACACTTTCAGGCAYTTTTATCTCTGGTAGTATCTTTACTGCCATTCACATGTTTATCAGCCTGGGGCTGATTATGGATTCTAATAAATAGTGATAAGTTTTCCTAGAAGTCGGATAGTTCAGTCGTTAAGGCTTTGGACTACTGTTTGGAAGTTCCTGGGTTCAAACCATACGACCACCAAGTTGGGCCTTTGAGCAAGACTTTTTAACCCTCAACTGCAAAATGAGATATCATGGATCCAGTCATCCTGGATAAGGGCGTCGGCCAAGTGCCGTGATGTGTCAGTGTAAATGTTAATTCTGTCCTGTACAGGCTGATGTTGGGTTTTATGGGCGTGACAGCATTCCTGTCCATGTGGATCAGTAACACTGCAACCACAGCCATGATGGTGCCCATAGTGCAGGCAGTGCTGGAGCAACTCAACAACACAGCGGGAGAAGAGGAAGCTGGGGCTCCTCAAGAACATGAGGAGAAACTTCCYGAGAAACAAGTTAATGGTGACCAGGGTGAGTGTGGAAGCCTTACATGAAACCACCTTCGATCCTATTGTGTTCACTGCATCTCAGTACATTTTTGTTTGTGTGCAGTGCTGGTGAACACCCTGAGCTTTTCCACGGGGAACACAGCAGAACCTTGTAGAGAATCCAAGGAGATGCTGAGAATGTGTAAAGGCATGATGCTGTGTGTGTGTTACGCTGCTAGCATTGGCGGAACCGCCACACTGACCGGAACCGGACCCAATCTGGTCCTCTCAGGCCAAATGAACGAGTAAGTTCCAAACATTCRTCCCAATATTGCCTGATCATAATCTTTAGCAACACTGTCTGAAGTCTTGAGTTCTCTCCTCAGGCTCTTCCCAGGTAACCCAGATGTTGTGAACTTTGCCTCCTGGTTTGGGTTTGCCTTCCCTAACATGATTATTATGCTCTTGGCAGCCTGGCTCTGGCTGCAGCTTGTGTTCCTGGGCTTCAAGTAAGCGATACAACATTAATGACCATCATAAACTTTTAATGTCAGTTAGCTATAAATATATAGCTATATGTGATATATATGACATTATGGCACCATGCTGATATCTCTCTTTCTGTCTCTGTCCATCTTTCTTTTGCCCTTTAGTCTTAGAAAAGCATGGGGCTGTGGCGGAGCGAAGACGGAGAAAGAGGTTGCTGCGTATAATGTGATCCGCGAGGAGCTTCGGAGCCTTGGTCCCATGTCTTTCGGGGAAATAAGCGTTTTAACCCTCTTCTGCCTGTTAGTGGTTCTGTGGTTCACACGTGACCCGGGTTTTGTGGACGGCTGGGCARCGCACCTTTTCAACAAGGAAAAAGAGTACGGATCAATTCTGAACACAAAATTACGAAGGGCGTTCATGTCAAACAGGGACTTTTGATTTTGATTGTGCAGAATAACAGGACACAGAGTCCCTTTATTTCTCTGTTAAACTCCTGCTACACTAATTCACTAATCCCGGCGTTTCACTAGTGCTTGGTAGAAAGTTTTCTCAGTACACTGAAGCCATGATCGGACTGCCTGCTTAACGCCTGAAGTGATAGCCTCCCAGGAACTCCTCTAACATCCCAAACATGTGGAAATGGCTTGAAATGAGGTCAGGACTGTACAAGGAATGTGACAATAACTCCCAGCTGTGCAAGTTGTGTTGGTGAATAATTGTGTGTACAGTSTTCCCACAGACAGATGCGTCTCTGCTGCAAGTTGGTAAAAAGTTATCCATTGATTTTCAACAATAAGGCACTGAATGTCCATGGGAACGACTGCAGTGTGCTCTGAATCACCTCTGCCAGGATCGCCATTCAAGGCCTTCTGTCAAACATTTGCAGCATTCAAATGTTTCAGCTAATCACCGTAATGTGCTTCTGTAAATGTCAATCGGTTCCATGCCTTCATTTGTGAGAAATCACAACAAGTCCCCCATTTGACTTGAACGCCCCTCGTAGAAAGTCTCTCTCTGGTGTTGCTTTTAAGACCGTCTTAATACTGTCACTGTTTATAATCTTCACTTCTTTTAAATGAAAATTCCTCATAAGACATTATGTTCAGTAGGTAACGACGTGCCCAAAAAAGGCTGGAAAGTTCATCCTTATCTTTCAGTGATGCTCGGTACATAAGGCTTGTCAGTAAATGTTTGCACGGATGTTTAGACACAGGTCCACAAACCATGATGCAAATGACTCTATATCTAATGTCACCGAATGCACTTTGACTTGCAGCTCGGAAAATTGAAAAAAAAAAACAATCTTGACACACTACACGAGATTACTCATTAAAAAAAAGAAACCAAAGCCGAAAAACATATCAGAATGCCTTGAGAAATGACAAATGACTTTTGGAACACTTGCTTCTAAGTCTGTGAAAATGGATAACGAAATGAAAAGAATTAATCTTTAGCCTAGTGCGCCTACTGTGTGTGTGTGTGTGTGTGCCTGTATCAGACTACGTAGGTCACGTGTCTGAGGATTTGTGAATGGAGTTTCCGAGAGGATACAATGTGCAAATAGTGGTTGTGTACACAGCGGCGTTAGAGGTTTTCTTAATTCCGGAATGTTCTGAAAGTTACAGGAATTCGCAATGTTATTGTACAATGCAATAGAATTCATTTGGATAGTTTTAAAGGATTTGTTTTTTTTTTTATATTTCAAATTTGCAGTTTTGCTCCTCATCTTAAATCTGTTCATAAAACATAGACAATACACTAAGTGGCGCWCAGTGGTGTAGCGRTTAGCACTGTCGCCCCGCACCTCCAGGGTCCGTGTTCGATTCCCGTCTCGGTGTACATGGAGTTTGCATGTTCTCCCCACGCTTGGTGGGTTTCCTTGTGATAATCCGGTTTCCCCCCACAGTCCAAAGACATGTAGGTTAGGTTAATTGGCGTTCCCAAATTGGCTGTAGTGTGTGTATGTGTGCGTGCCCTGCGATGGATTGGAACCCTGTCCAGGATGTATCCCGTCTTGTGCACTAATTCTCCTGGGATAGACTCCAGGCCCCCTGTGACCCTGAATACAGGATTAAGCGATATAGATGATAAGTGARTGAGAAAATGCACTATAATCTGCAGGAAATCTCAGAAATGACACCATGGACTAAAAGTGTATTCCTCCTTCGTCAGGTACGTGACAGACGCCACAGTTGCCCTGTTTATAGCTGCCCTTCATTTTGTGCTTCCTGCTAAGCCACCCTGCCTGTTCTACTGGAGGACACAGAGCTTCGACACAGGTAAGGCAAAAACTACAGAAAGTGAATTTCAGTTCTCTGGAGTCCAGTTACTTTATTGTGTATTTATTAATTCGTCTTCAGTTSACGCTTTTTCCCTGGAACAATGAGTACGACTAGTAACTAGGACTCGCTGGATGAAGTGCATATAAAGTAAAGCCTTTATTTTGTCATATATACATTACAGTACAGTGAAACTCCTTCTTCAAATATCCCAGCATAACTGGGGTCAGAGCGCAGGGTCAGCCATGGTACAGCACCTCTGGAGCAGTTAGGGTTAAGGGCCTCGCTCAAGGGCCCAACAATGGCAACCTGGCTGAGCTGGGAATCGAACCGCCAACCTTCCGATCAGTAACTCAGTGCCTTAGCCCTCTGAGCCACCACTGCCCTTTACTGTACTGTACTGTACTGTACTGTAACTGTACTGTAGTAACAGGATATAACTTGGAGGAACATCCTGCAGATCACTGGAAGTAACTATGATTGGTTAAAAACGGCCATGTTGTTCATTTATATAAGATAAATGGAAACTGTTGGCAAATTACTGAAGTGGTTCTCTTCAGGCTGTGCTGTTTTGTTAAAATAATCAATTTCCGGTAAGCATTAGGTCGAGTCACACTTAATTAGAAGATGCACGAAAGACATTTATACCATTTAGCCGTGCCATTAAAAACTTCAACATTAACCTCTCCTAGGTTTTGGGTTCCCCATGCACCACCGTGACGGCTCTGCCCCGTCGGGCACCATGATGTTGGCAACTCATCGTTTGGGTGCTGTGGGTTGTGTGGTGGAGCACCAGTGGACRGTGCATCCCAAGGGTGTTTGATTGGATTGGGATCTGGGGAATSTGAAGGCCCGGGTCAGGGCCCTTGGGGTCTTTGCTGGGCCCATGTCCAGCGAGCAGTGGTGCACTAGGTGTTCTGTTGCCTTTCTATCGTGGCTAGTGGTAAC
>QMIH01000548.1:83943-96415 GCA_003987875.1 Clarias batrachus
GCAGTGGGGAGTTGGGGTGGTGGGGAGGAATGGGGTATGACAAAGAGAGCGAGAGAGAGAGATGGTGAATTGTGGCAAATGGAAAGTTTACCCCATTGCCAACCAATGGACCCAAATCTGGCACTGGTGTGTGTGCGCCCCTTGTTTCTCACTCTGTGGAACATAATGTTTTAGAAGCAAAGCCAGATCTGGGTTTTATTGCACTCTTGTCTTTTGTCTAATACCTATCCCTTTCTGTTTGCAAGTTTGTATTTCACTGTGAAAAGCTGCTTTTAAAGCCGACCATTCAGCGCAAACCAACAGGACTTTAATGCCCAGACAAGTCAATGCTCCTGGATTGTATATTGTATATTGGCACACGGTAATCAGCCATGTGATTGTTCAGATTGTTAGATTAAACAAACCTGGGTGTGAATGTGTGTTGAAATATTAATTATAATGGCAGCGAAAGAGTTTGTAGAAATGGTTAAAAGGTTACAGCTAAAAATACGCTGATCAGCTTTAATGTAATCAGTGATATTATTATTTCTGGTTCACGTACATGTCTCTCTGTACGGCAGAACTCGAGTTCTGACTAATGTAAAGATGAAAACGTTTCTTTTATTTCGATACAGTATGTGGCCAAAATAGGAACTGTAGCAAGCGGTTATAGAGGAGAAAAGGATCATATTTCCCCCAAATCCATCCATTGACGTGTTCAGAAGAAAGAGCCATAATTGCAAAGTTATTCATGTTGGAAGTTGCTCTGAGAGGCTCGTTTGGCAAAATGTCAAAAAATTATTAGAATTTTGAATGGCTGCAGTTTTCAAACTACTTGAGAGTGACACCCAATACTTCAGGTTTCTGCCTAAGTTTGGTAGAGGAGCACTTGTGATTTTTTTCAGGGCAATTTGAGAGGGTCATCTGGGACCCACTGGGAGATTTGAAATGGAATCAGCCGAATGAAATCCAATAATTATTTTTTTTATGTATGATCTAAAGCACCATTACTGTTGTACGATAGACTGTGGAGATTGGGATAAAGAAAATGGCATTATTAATGTCTGACCCTCAGAAATGCATGCAGACCATRRTGACCTYGTGTTCCCTACGCAAACGCTGAGMACAWGAAGAAMWAATTCCTCCCTTGCCCAATTTGTGAAATTCTTTGGCTTAGATTCAGGTCTTTTATGTGATTTTTGAGATGCACTTCTTTCATAAATGTTGCTGAAACCTGGCAACCCTCGTTAATAATATTAGCTCTTGTTTGTATGCCTTGCACAGCAGTTGTGCTAAAAACACCTTATAAATCTGTACAAACCAAGCTTCTAGACACTATGCAGGATGTCTTTATGTCATTGAGCTTATGTAAAATCT
This sequence comes from Clarias batrachus, assembly GCA_003987875.1. Lineage (NCBI taxonomy): Eukaryota > Metazoa > Chordata > Actinopteri > Siluriformes > Clariidae > Clarias > Clarias batrachus. The sequence goes on from QMIH01000548.1 coordinate 85,300, forward strand.
TGATTTAATTTTATCTGGCGCTGTGCCATTATTAATGTTGTCCTGCCTCACCAAAATCAATAATAAGCTGCTGTTGCTCTTGTTAACAGAAAGAAATCCAAATCATGTTGGATTGAACCTAACACAGATGCTGTAGTTATTATTATACTGATTCAGAATTATTTCTTAATATGCACAGGATGGTGTATCACAAAGTATTAGCTAATTGCATTCATTGCTTGTTGCATTAATACTATTGTGTTGACATGTTTTGAATGACCAGATTTTTCATAAAACCTCAAGAAAGCTACATTAGATTTTTTATATATTCATCTGTTTCAAACACAGCACCTCATGCTAACTAATTCCTTTTATTTCTTGCCAGTCCCAGTCGATAGGCATGAACCCGCTGTACGTCATGATTCCCTGCACCCTCAGTGCCTCCTTCGCCTTCATGCTTCCAGTAGCAACTCCTCCGAACGCCATCGTTTTCTCTTTCGGTTATCTGAAAGTGTCAGACATGGTGAGTATCACGAACAGACCAATCGCTTTCCAATGAATATTGAAGGAAATGCACTCTGTGTAAGTATCTTTACCGAATTGGATAGTAAACTAAAACGATGTTTCTTCTTCAGGCCAAAACCGGGATTGTCATGAACATCATTGGGATCCTGTCCATTACTCTGGCAATCAACAGCTGGGGAAGACCGTTGTTCAAATTAGACTCGTTTCCCAGTTGGGCAAACAGCACAAAGGGCTGACGTACTGGACTCCTTCATGCAGGGCCAGACATATCACATGTRTCGTCTTCAGCCTCTTTGACAAGCCCAGGATGACGTCAGTACCACACCAGCTATGGGTCCTTCAGCCTCAGGACTCAAGCACTTACTGTATACTGTGACAAGGTGACACACAGTTTGTCAAAACTACTGTAATATACTGTATGAATCAGTGTACAGCAGTGACATGTAGCTTTGTTTTTCTTTATAAATCTAATGAAGGGCAGTGATACATCTCTATAATTATACTATATTTGTATAAGATTTTTTAAACATATTTTATTTAACTGTATACATGTAAAGTATTATATTRCTGCCATTTGAGATRACTTTTTAAAAACCCTGCATAAAATCACATCTTATCAAGTGTCTACAGTCACATTTATCAGGTGTGTAATATAAGTAAGTATGATAAGATTACAATAAGCACAATATACTGTATAATTATTTTAGTATTTGATTGCCTCTAGGACAGTATATAATTCTAAAATGTTTTTTTTAAGATGGTGAATATGTGTATCACTACATTCTTGTTCTGTTGTTGTACAAGCACTTACAGTGACTCACTGATCCTGCAAAGTCGCACACTGTATATAAAAGTGTTTCATATGCCATAGTCTAATCAATTTCTAAAAAAACAGAAATTCTTATATATTGTTTATCCTGTTTTAATAAAAACATTACTGTTATATAATTTCTAGACACTATAGGTGGTAATATGATAGTCATGTTTTTTTTTTTTTCAGCTCATTTAATAATAACAGGAGTCACATTCATGTTACAGGATTTACATAAGTATCATCTCTACATTTTACATCTCCATGTGATTAATTGATCGAGAGAGAATAGGAAGCTGGAATGTTTTTTACCTCCTGCATGACAATCCACAATCTCAGTGCAAATTATGTTGCATTGCATAGGCAGCATTTTTGTTGTTGTTGTTGTTTGTTTTTGTTTTTTCACGTATTATAGTTTTTGTAGTGATGAACAAATCCATCATGAAAATGAGCAAAAGTATGTTTATAAAATGAAAAGCACTAATACTAATCACTAATACATAGAGAACATTAAGAACACAATGCAGCAAATTGTGCAATTTTCTAAACTGCTCAGAAATTTATATTAAACAGAGCATAACAAAACCGACAGCACAATTCCCTGCATTGCACAGGACAGTATGCTCCTCCTGCTGGCGAGTTATTTAAGAACTATTCTGTTGTTAATTTGAAGAGTTCATCAATTGAATAGATGAATTCATTTTAAACAAATCTTTATATTTATACATTATGCATTTATTTATTTATTTATTTTTACAACTAAATATCAAAACTGTCTCCAAATGAAATTATACTATAATTTTAAGGGAACACTTTGGTCCCGGTTTGACTTGAACACCTCTCTCTCTCTCTCTCTCTCTCTCTCTTGCTCTCTAGTGGTTAGCACCTCCAGGTCATGGAGTGATGCTCTGATTAGAAAGTCTACACTTGTACATGTTTCTGATTTGCATGATATCAAAACAAAACTGTATTGTTTAAATCTAGAGAGCTTCTAACTGAATGGTGAATTTTGCTCGTAGTTTGGGATTATTTTCCCCACAGACCCGTGCCCACATGGCTGCCACAACATTTTCATTTTCCCCTAATATAGTATGCAAGTCTCTGTGTGTAATGGATTATAAGGGCTGTGTAACTCCCTCACTGTCACTTTCATAATATGTGATGTTGTAGCAAATTTTTGGGATTTAAAAATTTCTTAAAAGGATTTAGACAAAATTTAAAACAAAACCCAAACAACTTTGAGTAGAAAAAAAAGAAAAAGTTTATTTATGGCAAATGTAGATAGACAGCTCTGAACCGTTCAGAAAGTTCAACGCACAAATCCTAACTTTCTTAATTTCACATGGGTTTATGTACCTTACAAGTGCCTCATTGCTCCTCCTTGTTCCTTTGTTCAATCCAATTTTTATTTACTATTCAATCGATAAATGTTTATTTGTTTGGCCTAGTGGTGTGATGACTTTCACTGCCATACGGGGGTGGGGGGGGGTATTTATACCCCCTTTATCTCATCTTATCTCATCTTTTATTTATTATTTAGTCATGTCTGGGTTGGTTTTATTGGGCCTTCAAAAATGTAGTTATCTTATTTTTTCTTTTTTCAAAGTTTTTTTCACAAAATAGTTTTGAAAAAGAATTTCATAAGTACCTTATTCTTATTTTCCTATCACCCTGTCATGTCTCATCTGTCCTTAGAATGCTTATACTTATGCAATAACTTATTGAAATCATTTATTTATTTATTTATTTATTTATTTATTTTTGTTATACCTCCCACAGTCCAAAGGCATGCAAATTGTGCAGTAATCTCATTGGAGCTCCCAAATTGCCCGGAGTGTGTGAATACGCATGTGAATGTTGACCAGATGTCGTAAAATGGGAATGGGGATGGAAAAGTCATAGTATTGTATTATATTACTATACTTTAGATAAGTAGCTTTAAATAATACGAAACAATAATTAACATGTTTTTGGTAGAACTACATTTGTGTTTTACTACAAACTACCCTATTTAAGCAAACGTACAGTACAGTATGTGTACTCTTAACCATTACAGCCATGTGTGGAAGCACACAATTACTAGATTGTCTTTGTGTGCTGTAGAATTAAGATTTCCCTTCAGAGGAAATAAGAGGCTCAAACCACTTCCAGCATGACAATACCCTGTGCACATAGTAAGCTCAAAGTAGATATTGTTTGGACACTGTTGGAGTGAAAGAACTTGAGCCTCCTGCACAGAGCCCTGACCTCAACCATACGGAACACTTTTGGGAAGGAACTGGAACACAGAATGGAACCCAGACATTAATACCTGAACTCAGTAATGCTCATGTGGCTGAACGTACACACATCCACACATCCATGCTCCAGAATGTAGTGGAAAGCTCTTCACACAAGAATGATTCTTATTAGAGATTTAGATTACATTTATAATAGAGATGAATCGGTTGATCGTCCAGTGACCAGAATTGGCTGGTTTTAAGTTTGATTGGCTGTGACCAGCCGATCGGTCTCAGATATATTATGAACATGTGCAGAAGCTTCCGAGTAGTAATATCCGAGATGTAGTATCGTATCAGGATATTTATAAAATCGTGATCATTATAGAATCCCTTTTTTTTAATCGAATCAGCACTGAGGTATCGTGATATCGTATCGGGAGGTGACTGGTGATTCCCAACCCTAACAAAAAAAGGGAATTAACTATGGCATGTGATGTCCAGTAAACACATATGAGTGTGATTGGTTAGCTGTCCTTATACGTTTTACTATTGTATAAGCACAAGAGAGAGTATGGAATTTACTGTTTAATTGTTTCCCTTCATACTCCACCAACAGCAAACTGTCGTAAAAAAAACAAAACAAAACAGCACGACGTTGTTGGCATTTACGACAGCGCAAACTGCTTGGCGACAAATATGGCGCAGGGGTAGACAACATGAAGTGAATTCGACATGAACAAAACAATGCTATTATAATAGATTCCTGAGCATATTAAACATTTAAAAGCTCATTCAAAACGACATTCCAGTTCGTATACAGTTCTGAGCGATGGCAGGCGTCATGGAGACAGGTTTGTAATAAATAAAAGGCTGTTTATTACTTCACCGAGAGCGGTGAGCTAACTGGCTAAGCTAACACAGCGCTATTTTATGTTGTTGCTTTGGAACAGACTGGTAGTAAAATGCTTAAAAATTTGCTTTAAGATATATCGCACTTGTTTTTGTTCATACAGAGGAGCAGGCGAGGAGTCGTTTCCAGTCGGAGTTAGAGTTTGTTCAGTGTCTGGCCAACCCAAATTATCTGAACTGTAAGTATGGAATCAGTCGCCTCGTTTTATTTTTATATTCTCCTTCAGTTGCTAATGTGTTTTACATGGCATAAGTCTGTTTGTTTATYATTTCACTGGCCCAGGCAATTAGGATTATCCATCCTATTATTTATATATCTGATCATATTACAATACTGCCTTTAATATAGACAGCAAGTATGTGAGCAGTCTAGAATTTTCTCGAGCGCGAGTGTGGTCATAATGTTATGGCTAATCAGTGCACACTCACTACGTTCTTTATTAAGAACACCCAGACACCTGCAGTTTTAAGTAGCCATACCAAATTAGGCAGATACAGGTCAAGAGTGTCTAGTAATCTTCACATCAACAACCAGAGTGGGAAATTAGATTGATTTTGAACACAGCATGGCTGTTGTTACCCAATGGGCCTGTTTCAATATTTCAACTGAAACTGGTAATATCCTTGGATTTTACACAAAAACTCTATAGAGTAGAGAATAATTTAACAAAAAACAAACAAACAAAAACAGATAACTGGATGTCAGGGAATAACCACTCGCTGCAACGTGCAACCGTGGTGATGAGATCACAAAACATATCGGACCTTGATGGTTGGATGGACTACTGAATAAACGCAAAACACCACATCAAGTTTCACAACTCATGTCAGAGGAAATAAGAGGCCCAAACCTGTTCCAGCATGACAATGCCAATCAAAGTAAATATTGTTTGGACACTGTCGGAGTGAAAGAACTAATGCTCTTGTGGCTGAATGGAATCAGACTGGAATCAGAGTCTACAGCCAGAAAAGACTCCTTAAAACTGGATGAATTAACACGCCATGTTGGATGAATTTAGATTTCTGTTGGTAAAATCAGAATTAGGTGTTGAATTAGCAGTATGAAACCATAGAGCTACCCTGGTCAGGCTGGTGGTGTAATGGTGGATTTTTTTTCTTGGCATACATAAGGCTAAATAAACTGATTATCATTTGGGTTCTGCAATCTGTACGAGTATTAATACTGACCATATGCATGCCATTATGGTCACAATTTACCTGAGGTTCAATTTAAACTGGTTCCATGAAGAAGAATAAGCAGCAGCAGAAGCCTTTACTGTCATTATGCGGTGTACAAAAAATTAAACAATAACTAGGAAGATACTGGACATGGGTACAGTAATTAAATCATGGACAGACAGACATTAGCCAAACCGTGTAATGAGATGCTTATTGGAGGGAAGTATATAAAGTTAGATAAGTAAGTGATGGCTGCAGAGACAGGTTATGTTACCAGCCATGAAATATTACACCTACCGTGTAGTGAAATTATGATTAGTCTGTTTATTATTGCACTGGCCCATGTAATGATAAGGTATGATAAGGGTAAGTATGAAGATAAGCAACGTAACAAGGAATAGTAATAAATAGACAGTCAAATTATTGCACTACGTTAGGTCATATACTATTGCACTGATCATATATTAGCTATAACAGGCCTATAACAATTGCACTCGTCATGCTAACCAGTTCCATGGCCACACAGACACCATATCAGGCGCTTCACAATGCACTTTTTGTAAAGTGTAGAACGGGAGCATAAACATGCTGATAATAAATCTACAACACCTGGGTGATGTCATGATGTTAAAACTGGTTCTGCCTAGTATCAGTATGGTGTATTTATGTTTAGATCACAGTATTTCCCTTTTTTTTAGGGTACAGTATAGCTTGAAATTAAGCTTTTAAATTGGTTGCTTTGAGGGTTTTCAATTCATTATATATGTTGCAGTTCTTCTATGTTCCAGTAGGTGGTGCGCTCTAAACTATCCACACAGGAGCACAGGGAGCACTGAGATCAGTGAGTGTGATAGGAGCAGATTATTGGCCAAGTTTGTTTAGATTTGTAATCAAATCCTGATACTAGTAGGATCGCAGTACAAATCGAAGCGTCACTTAGATATCGTATCGGGTGCTCCCTGCTGATTCTCATGCAGACTTTAAAGTGTATAAAAATGTTACAATATCACAATTCTGATCTCTTTATTTTACTCTGCCTGCCTCTGATTTTTTCTTCTCCTTGTAGTTTTGGCACAGCGAGGCTACTTGCGAGAAAAACCTTTTGTGAATTACCTGAAGTATTTGCTGTATTGGAAAGAACCAGAATACGCCAAATTCCTCAAGTAAGTTACAGGTTGCGTATGCTTGCTCTTTATTACATTTTATTCATTTCTTTTCATTTTTGATTTTACATTTACAGAAGAGTTTTACGCAAACTTTATTTTCACCAAGAAGTGACTTGATCTGCTGTGTCTGTACCGTACAGATATCCTCATTGCCTGCACATGCTGGAGTTGTTGCAGTACGAGCATTTCCGGAAGGAGCTGGTAAACGCGCAGTGTGCCAAGTTCATCGACGAGCAGCAGATCCTGCACTGGCAGCACTATTCACGCAAGCGCACGCGTCTTCAGCAGGCTCTCGCTGAGCAGCAACAGCAGCAGCAGCAGCAGCCGGCGCCGCACAACAACGCCGCCTCGAAATAAAGCCGAAGATGTCATGCACCAGTCGATGAGGCACGCGTAGAGTATGCCGCGAGTCTTTCCAGGAGTGTAAATATTGTACAATATAAGACTGGAACACAGTAAGCCCATGACGTGATCATGAAAAAGTTAAAAAGCTTACACTTTCTTATTTTCCTTCACACTGTTCTTGAACTTCAGATTGGTTAGTATAGTGCCCTTGTTGATAAACATTTCATTAGTAGTGGAACTGATGTTAGATCGGTTAATGGGCATGAAAATGTTAAAGTATACCCAGCACTGTAACTAAGCAAGGTCATGTCAATAAGGCAATGGTTGTTGTGCAAAATAAAGATTTTTATATGAGGTTTTGTCATAAAGTAGTTTCAAAATGGAATTCAGTTAATAGGCAGGACTAGGCACGTGTAATGTTATGTTTTTATTAAATGTGGTTAAGCAAACCTGTGATGAAGTAGCCTTACATCAAGTGTGTGTTCCCATCTCATGCTTCCTAGATCCCCTGACAAGTACAAAGCACTGATTAACTGACTCACCAACATTTGCTTAAATTTGCTTAGATTCAACCCCTCAACCCTGGAGATGTGAGGAAACAGCGCTAACCACTTATTGTTATAGACAACAGCATCAACMACAATAATAACATAATATGATAGATTATTATGATGATTATTAAGTAATAATAATATTTAACAGTTTCATTATTGTTTGAACTACTTTTTATTTTATTTATTATTATTATATCCAGCATCCGGCTCTTTTTGGCGGTCGTAACATGCCCAAAAGGACCCATGTTCTGGTATTCCTGCTCTGCATCATCAGGATGATCATCGTCATTATCACATGTCAAACGACACCTTATGCATACAAAGCAACCTGTACTTTCTCCAGAATTAGATCTACCCAATGACAATGAAATGGTTTTTATTTAGGCTTCTGCTCTCATATCAGGTTCAACCAGATTCCTGTTAACACAAAGTCTCAGTCTGTGCTCGATATTCAGCTGAAGTGTGACCATAACCTGGTTTATGAGAAGGTAAGCTTTTGGTGTGTTTGATATTTGCTGAAGTTTTAGAAAGTTTGTCAATTTGTCATGATTCAGTAGTTTCACTTTGCAAGTGGTGGTAATTAATAGTAAATTATCTCTAATATAAAAAAATACTTATGTGCATATAAATTATATACTAGAAACATATTGCATGGTAAGATTAATCTAAGATAGTAATAATAATAATAAATCAAAATGCCAGTGTCAGAATCAAGTGGGTTTGTTTATACTTGGGTATATTTGGCATCCTAGGAATTAAAGTCAACGTCAATAAATAAAAACATGACCGTTTGCTGCATAGTTCATCCACACTTGTTTCTCCTATGGGATTTATAGTGCCACCAAACCGGGCCTATGTGACCTCAGGACATTGCAGAGAGATTTTTGATCTCAGGTCGACCGTGATGAYGCCTTAAACTTATGCCAAAAAGTGGTTAATAATTTCATGTGACATCATATTGAGAGACATCAGAGTGTAACGCTTTTTTCCCAGCATCTGGGGTCTGAGAATGAGGCTTTGTTTTTTTTTTTTATATATATAAAAACCATCACAATAACACTTATGCCGGAAATTGTCTAATGACCTCCTGAGTGAAATCATATTGAGTGACATCATAGTGGCTTTTTGGAKGTCTTAACATGCTCAAAAAGCGCACAGGTTGTGTGGTGTGCCTGAGTGGCGATGGTGCAAGTGCTTAGGCCCGCTCATTGTTGCTTGCAACTATTATTATTATTGTTATTATTAGGGCCCAAGCACTATAGGGTGCACAGGACCCTTTTGTTTTCCTTAATATTTTTCCCCCACCCTTTTGGGCATTCTGGGTGTCTTAACATGCTCAAAAACTCATGAAAATTAGCAGACAGGATGGAATCTGCTGCCATTAGTATGACTGAGAGTCACTTGACCCACATGAGATTTTTCTGTATAACTCCTACACACTTACACGTATGCGCACGAAGCTCGTTACACATTTATGGCTCGTTTAGCCGAACAACTTTCGCACTGCATATCCTTGGCTTAACTCAACAGGAAGTCATTTAYTTTGGGTCATTTACCAAAACGCACCTAATGGATTTAGGGAATTTATACAATCGCCAACAGACCAGGCATAAAGACTGATGTAAAGACATTGAGGATGCAAAATTGTAGAGGGATTTTTAATAGCTCAAACAGGTTCTGACGTTGGTTAAACTTATGGTGAAAAGGGATTAATAATTTTCTGTGTGGCTTTATATTGAGTGACATTATATTCAGTATTGAGTAACTTCATAGTTACACTTCATAGTTACATAGTGACRCTAATTTGCCAGCATCTGTGGCCTATTGTACACACGTACACATCAAAAATGTTAACAGTCACACACACGCACACATATTGCACACATACACACCCTGACAAAAGTCTTGTCTTCTATCCAAGTTGTAGGAACAACAAATAATAAACTTGACTTCTAGTTGATCATTTGGAATCAGAAGTRKCTTATATGAAAGGCAAAGGCCTCTAAATTACGCTTATTTTACCAAAATGAAATCTTATYATGCTGTGATTTTTAATTATTTAATTAGGACAGAAAGGTCAGACTTTGCTTGGAGAAAAGTCTTGTCACTTAACAGAAATMATGTACWGTACAGAACATAAAGTCATGGTGCTGTGGAAAAAGAATTCATTAGAATTAAAAGAAGGAATGCATCCAAATGTCTCGGCAAWGACTCAAATAACTTATTAATAAAGTCATCTGGAATGGCAAGGAAAACATTTTTGCAGGACTCCCAGAGTTCATCAAGATTCTTTGGTTCCATCTTCAATGCCTCCTTCACCTTACCCCAGACMTGCTCAATAATGTTCATGTCTGGTGACTGGGCTGGCCAATCCTGGAGCACCTTGACCTTCATTGCTTTCAGGAACTTTGATRTGGAGGCTGAAGTATGAGGAGGTGGACCATCCTGCTGAAGAATTTCCTCCTCCCCTGTGGTTTGAAATGTAATGGGCAGCAAGAATGTCTTGATACCTCAGGCTGTTGATGTTGCCATCCACTCTGCAGATCTCTTGAACGCCCCCGTATTGAATGTAACCCCAAACCATGATTTTTCCCTCCACTGAACTTGACTGCGGGTTCCAATAGGTCTTCTGCAGTATTTGGGATGATTGGGATGCAGTTCGATAGATGATTCATCAGAAAAATCAACCTTCTGCTACATTTCCACAGTCCATCTTTCCTGCAAGATGTGCACCTTGGCAAATGCAACACAGTTTTTAGTTGTCTTCTGTTTAATGCTGGTTTCTGAGCCCTAATTCAGCCATTGACAAACAGTTCAGTTGAAAAAGTGCTTGCCCTGGATTGTTGAACCAACAAATGCTGTCTGATGTGGGCCTGTCATGAACTTCACCAGTTTCTTCAAATCTTATTCTTACGCTCTCCACTTGACATTTAGATACATTAAAGATGTCTGCCACCTCAGCAGGAGACTTGATCTTCAGGCTCCTGATGATCAGCGCTTTGGTCTGTGGTTGAATCTTTGGTATGCTGTCAGGTCAGGATGCATTTCAGGTGAAGGTTGGATGTGCTGCGGTTCTTCTTCTGCACACCTGGGAATGTGTTAATTACAGTATTTGTCACAGGTGATGCTCTAATCTCTGATTGGTTGAATCCTTTAAAGATGTGACAAGACTTTTGTCGAAGCAAAATCTGACCTTCCTGTCCTAATTAAATAATAAAAAATCACAACATGATAAGATTTTATTTTGATAAAAAAATAAGCGTTATTTAGAGGCCTTTGCCTTTCATATTCCAAATGATCAACTAGTCAAATCTATTATTTGTTGTTCCTACAACTTGCATAGGCGACAAGACTTTTGTCAGTGTGTGTACACATCTAAGTCTCTTACACACAGACACACTCATACATCACAAATGTTAACACTAC
>QMIH01000548.1:96651-162367 GCA_003987875.1 Clarias batrachus
TTATTATTATTATCATCATCATTCTTAAGTCTAATTACATTAATAATAGAAGAATTACTATTAACAAGATTAACATTGTCAACAACAACAACAATAATAATAATAGTAATAATAATAAGCTACTGATGATATGGTGATTATTAACATTTAATCATCTTTTAGTTATTAGAATTAATACTATTATTATTATTTTAAACATCAACAACAACAATAATAATAATAATTATTAATAATAGTAATTATTATTGTTAATAATAATAATATGATTATGCTTATGATTTCTATTTAATAATATCATAGTTATTACAATTAATACCATTATTACACTTCATACAACAATAGTAATATAGAGAAGAAGAAGAAGAAAAGGAATATTAATAATAGAAACGACATTAATAATAGACTTATTATTAAACAACAGCAAGAATACTAATTATTATTATTATTTCATTATTATTGTTATTATTGTTGTTGTTGTTATGATTGTTTAATAATATCGTTATTATAATAATTTAAATAAATATAATAATATTATAATTAATACCATCATTGCAGTTAAAATCGTAATAATAATAATAATAATTATAATAATAATGTTAAAATAACGCTCTGTAAGCCTCTCCTTTAAACTGCCCCCCGCTGTGTTTGCCTCAGTAAAATCCCGACAGAAATCTGCGCGCGTGAACTACCTCGGATGCAGTGACGTCATGTTTACGAAATCCGCGTGCTCCCTGAGTGCGGCAGCTGACACGCAGAGCGCCGCGTGCTCTGTCCTCGCGTGTGGCTTTAACGCAACCTGCCCCGCCTGTCCTGCCCCCGCCGTTCCGCTGGTGTTCCCGGGGCAGGACTGAGTTTCACCAGCTCAGAAATATTTACCGCAAAGTTCAAACTTCCCCGAGTGTCCCGGCTGATCAGATAACGGAACGGAGCGTGTCTCTGTCTCTCATCATTCTCTCCTGGACATCCCTCTGTCCCTCGTCCCTCTCACTGGTGCTCCACCTGGATCAGCTCTCTCTGTGTGTGTGTGTGTGTGTGTGTGTGTCCAGGACCAGGAGCAGTGATCACTACCACAGGGCTCCATTTATTTTATTATTTAAATTTTAATATTTATTTCTTTTTATTATTATGAGTAGTATTAGCACAGTGTCAATGGAGAGGAAAGAAGATGCTCAGATGAATGGGGTTTCAGCTCCTGGAGTCTCTGACGCTCCAACAGGCTCCAGCTGTGTGTGTGGAGGATGTGCGAGGAAACTGCGGAGCTGCATCCCTGTGAATTACAAAGAGGAAATCTCAGAGATAGTGAAACTGGCTGGACCTGTGGTAAGAGCTTGGAAACACCACGATATGGCATGTGAAATGAACAATACTGAAATTAACAAGCCTGCTTGATCAGCTGTGCATGACAGTGCTAAATAGAAAATACTGTATCAGAGCTTTCATTCAGGATTTATTACTAAGCACATGAATAAATTCWAAATTCAAAAYAACAGAACAGAATTGTAATAACAGGAATTGTCGGACACTTGTATAATTCCCTGCCGCTTTTTAAACACGCTGCAAGACAATATTTATTGCCATTCTTGCTAAACAAGCATGGAAAATTAAATTTCACTATTCGTGGAGACTTTATGACTTTATGACTTTCTGTCCAGCTGGATACAGATAAGAGATTGAATAGGGTTAAAGCAATACCCAACGCTGTGTTATTAAAAAGTCAAAAACTGGAGATAAACCCTAAAACAAAAAATCTTACATACTGTAAATCTTACATAATACTACATATGACTATGTAGGCAACATAAGCAGCTTTCCATATTTCTATTTGATGATTTTTATGTGAGTAGGCTGAATAGTTATAGACTAGATCTCTTTTACTCTGCTTCACCTCCTGTCCTGTTTCTCGATGTAGTCCCTAGTTTAAGTCTAAGCATGAAGAAGAAGAAAATGATGACGACTACTACTACTGTACTACTACTACTACTACTAATAATAATAACAATATCATTTATTTTTATTATTGTAATTTGTATAGTTGTTTTTATTTAACAATTATTTAACATYTATATTAATATGAGGGGCATTCAAGTCAAACCAGGTCTTGAGGTGWAATGTCTTGTGAATGATGGTTAATGGTAAAATTGACTAATATTTACAGAAGAATTCACGCACAGTGATATGATCAGATTCCTAGACACAGTAAAACATTTGAATGGTGCAAATGTTCTATAGAAAGTTGCACACGAATGACAGTCCCGGCATTCACCAACGATCATTCTACCTTGATGGTGTCCAAGCACTAGTGAAACACTGGTTTAAGTGTATTAGTGTATTATATAAAGAAATAAAAGTAGGTTTTTAATCTCATAACCGCATTGTTTTATTCCTCACAATCAAAAGTCCCAGTTTGACTTGAACACCCTTTGTGCATCAAGTACTTTTCCTATAGCAACACTATTCAATTTTACCCCATGGTCCTTCATACCGAACGTACATGAACTCGGGCCCTATTCCAAGCCATTCTATAAGTTTCTATTGAGTTATATATACAGAGTTATTACCTGCTGATAAAAATGCATCATTGGGAAGCACGGAGTTTAATTACAGTATGATTCCCATGTTTCTTTACATACACAGCTTATTTCCCAGCTGATGATCTTCTCGATCAGCTTCGTCAGTACTGTGTTTTGTGGACACTTGGGGAAGACAGAGTTAGCAGGTGTCTCTCTGGCAATAGCTGTGAGTGCATGCGCATTATATCACCTGATACTCATCCAGAATATTAAATATGCTTTATTGAAGCTGTTCTGTTGATGCTGTTTGTATTTGGACAGGTTATTAACGTCACAGGCCTGTCTGTTGGTGTGGGTCTGGCGTCCGCATGCGACACACTCATCTCTCAGGTGAGCTTTCTGACTGTGTTCCTTTTTTCTGTATTTCATTCAATCACCATTAGCTTTGGAAATTAGCGCAATTCAGTGTCCAGTTCACGTGTGAAAATGATTCCTCACGCTCCYAGAACCTCTCTTTCACAATCTGGAATGTGGCCGTGCCATCAGGGAAGGAAAAATATGCATTCAGCACTGATTCTAAAGACACTTTACAAACAGATATTCTGAAGCTATTAGTAATTATTTAYAGATTTATTAAAGTCTTACTGTTGTCGTGTCATGAGGTGAGATTGCTTATTCATACCTTACACTGCAGTTAAACAGGACCACAGTTGTGTGTAACATCTCTGCTTGACTCTACTAGCCGATCCGAGTTAAACTGTAATCCATTGGCTTTTTTGGTTAGGTTGTTTGGAGCAAAAGTCAAAAAGAAAAAAGGATCAATAGTCCTGGTTAATAAGTTCGTGATGAGGAAAATAATCTAGTCTCGGTGTTCATGATATACATGTAATACAGGTGCAATGGCCCGGGTTGCCAGGTCTGTGTGACAAAGCATTCTAAAAGACAAGTGCTGAAACACTTCCAGATGTTTGTTTGTTTGATTCGGTTTCCTTTGTACGTTCTCCCCATGGTTCTGCGGGTTTCCTCTTAGTTCTCCCACCTCCCAAAAATCGCGGGTCATCCTAGGTGCAAATATGAATGCATATGGACATTGACGTGTTTAGTTGCAGAATGCCAATGCTAATGAATTAGGTAGTCCTGCTCAACAACATGATTAACTTAAAAACACTATCAGCCAAACACACAATATTGGTGCATTTTTTTTTTTTATGCCACACATATAATACAGAAAATGTGTGCAACAAACCAATCTTGTGACTAAACTTGCTTCCCTAAAAAAGTTGCTCACTTCAGCCATTTTGGAGAGATGATTTTAAATGTAGCGGCACGGTGGCTTAGCTGTTTTCCATTGCTGCCTTCAGGTCCCAGGTTCGATTCCCGCATTGGGATTGCGTGCATGGCGCTTTCATGTTCTCCTCGTGCTTTGTGGGTTTCCTCGCTAATATGCGTTCCCAAATTGCCCGTAGTATGTGAATGTGTGTGTGAGTGTTGATCCGGAGGTCCGACCATGGTCATACAAAGTGGGAATAAATACAATGGTCACCACTGGCCTTCACGGTCCCTAGTTGGATTATAGAGGTTCCTAGTTGAATGGATGGATGGATTTTATATGAGCCCCAAAAATGGACATTTTTCATCCTTATACTGTCTCGCTTCAAAGAATAATAATTTACAATGCAAATTATGAATATTTCTGTCTTATTGATACAAAAATTGTTGTCAGCTTCTAGAGAAATATGCCCTGTAAAAATTATTGCTTAAAGCATTCCATTCAAAATTAAGGATATTCTTCCCTAAATTAGACACACACCTTATGTTTCTAAGCTATAGAAAACTGTAGTTTTTTTAAAAACTGTAGTGGTATAAACTTATAAGGCAAAAAAAATCTGTAGTGTCTGTAACCATGTCAAATTCATGTTGTAATATTTTATTAATTTAGCATTTTAGAATTTTTTWATTTTTTTTAATTATGTCACGTGAAATCTAAATCAGCCAAGTTTCTTCTGAATGACAAATTAAGATCATTGAAAGATTTGAATTTTTGAAAGTTACTGACACTACATAAAAGAGCATTAAACTGTATTTCTTTTTAGATGATAAAAATATAAATGTTTATGCATATTTACAACAAACGAAGCATGGATCGGGAGATAAGAAGCATTAAGTATTATGAAAAATGGATCTGAAAATTCACTTTATCACCTACTGTAGGTGAGACACTTTGTAGCATCAATACCATGTGTTGTCTGTATAGAGATTATCCCAGTAGTCCTATTACATCAAGTCCAAGGTGGACTCTTGAGTTCTCGCTGATCCCATGGGGGAAAATCATATCCTAGGACAGTAGAGGTAACGTTTCCCATCTTACTCTACAGACGTTTGGCAGTAAAAACTTAAAGCGTGTTGGTGTGATCCTGCAGAGGGGGATCCTCATCCTCATACTGGCCTGCTTCCCGTGCTGGGCCGTCCTGATCAACACCGAGAGCATCCTGCTGGCTGTGAAACAAAACCCCAGGGTGGCCAGGTATGCCCTGCGTTACGTTTCGAAACCTACACCAGTCAGGCTGACTTGAAGTTTATGCCGAGACATAATAGAGAGAGTTATTGAAAATGATGCATCAGGCTAATCTAACACTCTTGGAATCTAATGCACAAGTTTTGTGATCCGCATCTTTCTTGTTCTCTGCAGCCTCTCCCAGCTGTACGTAAAGATATACATGCCTGCTCTGCCTGTGAGTGCCACGTGTCCATGCTTTTCACACGAGCTTGAGTTTAATCCTAAATATTATGTTAATAATTTTGTCGTTTAACTCTTACAGGCTGTTTTCATGTACCAGGTGCAGTCGAAATATTTGCAGAATCAGGTACAATAAATATTATATTAAGATTTTGGTATGCAGTGATATCCCAGTATAAAATGGACTCACTGGCCACTTTATTAGGACATCGACACAATTGTCCAATCAGCCATGGTCAAGGGTTTCAATTAATATTCACATCAAACATCAGTATAAAAAAATGACTTTTAAGTRACAGAAAACACTTAAAAAAAWTTTTTTTTATTGTTTTGGGTCAACCTGTGCCCACTGTAGCATCAAATTCTGCTTGTTGGCAGACAGGAGTGGAATGCATAGTGGTCTTCTGCACTTGTAGCACATCAACCTTCAAGGTTGGACATGTTGTGCATTCAAAATGCTTTTTCGCTTACTTTRGTTGTAGAGTGACTGTTTGAGTTTACCGTAGCCTTCATGTCAGCTTGTATAATTCTCCACTAAACGTAATCTTACGAAAAWAAAAAAGAAAAAAGGATTTTCTTTGTCATACTGCTGTTTAATTAATGATTTCATGTGCGTGTGTGTTCAGAGATCACACTTTGCCCCTATTCTGAAGTGTATTAATCGAAACTCTTGAGCTGTATGTGCATGATCTTATGCATTTGCATTGCTGTTATGCACGGATGCACATGTTACAATTATAGTGGCCTCTGAGATATATATTTTTTTCTTTGTTTGTTTTTGCGTGTAATAATCAGGACCGTCTTCTTTAGGGTATAATCTGGCCTCAGGTGATCACAGGGGCCGCTGGAAACATCCTGAACGCTTTGATAAACTACCTCTTTCTTCATGTGCTGAATCTGGGTGTAGCGTAAGTCATGTGTTTTTTTTTTTTTTTTCTTTTTCATTTTTGTTTAACACTCCATGATCCGTGACCATTTTCTTGGGTATTCTGCTTTCTGTGAGATTGTTATCACTTTGCGCACAGTGGCTCCGCGATCGCAAATTCCATTTCTCAGTGTTCCTTGGCCGTGATTCTTTTCATCTACATTTGGTGGAGAGGTCTGCACAAGGCCACGTGGGACGGTGAGTCAGCAAAATCGTGCATCTCTGACGTAATCGCAAGTTCTAGTGAGGACATGGTATTTTAGAGGTGATGACTTTCTAAGAACTGTTGCATGTAAGACAGACTGGTTTTCACCAGTCAAGTGAATAAAAGTAGGTTTTACGGCCATGTCACGCTTGTGAAAAATATCTAACCACTCTGCTTTTCCGCCAAACTGTTTGACTTTAAACTTTAAGATTTACCAGACGATGATCTATTTTGTAACTTTTTAACACAATATGAAAAGTTCAATCTGGAGCAAGACCTTTACATAATTTATTTCTCAACCGGTTAAGTGATAGACATGTTTTCAGTATCAGTTCCATTACTTGTGTTACTATGTTACTTTAACTTGGAAGTTTACTCAAAGTCTTATAAGAGCAGAAATGGATATGGATCGTGCATCGTGTAGACCAATGAAATCGAACAGAAGCGTTTCCCAGTATTTGAATATTGTACTTAGGAATAAAAGTCACATGTTACTGGAAAATGTTACTTTTGTTAATACTGTTAATATAATGTGTTAGTTTTCGATTTCAATGTGATAACATATAATTTTTTTAGTAACCATAAAAATGTATGCAGGAATAGCACACATTTTTATTTAAAAAAAAGAAAAGAAAAAGAAAAGAAAGTGTCACTTTTTTATACGTTGCATACACATCATGGGATCAAAAATGACTATAGTTACTTAGTTACTAATAGTTACACTACTACAGTCAGTGTTGCTGTTCTAGTTACTAGTAAAATTACTTTACTAGTTAGTTTTCAGTTAAAGTGATATATTACTATTACTTATTACTTTTCTATAACATTAATATACTATTATTACTAGTTTCTATCTAAAGTAAGGTGTTACTGTTGTGTTACTTTTACATAAGTATAATTTGTCAACTGCCATGTTGACACTCGGTGTGTTAGTGGCAGGCATGGTTCTGCTACAGTACACCACTCAAGAACCTGTACATACAAATAGTTACTATTTAAGTTTAAAAAATGATGTTACTGTGTTGCTATATTGAAAAGTCATGTTATATTACTAGTTACAAACAAAAGTAATATATTACAGTAACTAATGTGTTACTTTTGTTGGAATTGTTTTCTCCAGGAAACACTTCCTTTGTCAAAGTTCTGTCTACTGTTTGATTTCATTGGTCTGCACTACAGACGAATCATGTTCCTTTTTTGGCCTTAGAACACTTTTTTGCGCAAGTAAAATCCTCATTTCAAAGCAAGCGTCACTAAATGGCGGACTGTAGTCCAGATCTGCACCGAAGGTGGGCGTGGCTGTATGCATCATTCAACAGAGCCAATCAGCGCGATAGTTTACCGCGCATAGACATTGTGTGTGGAAGAAACAGAAACAAAACCGCGACACGGCATGTCTTACTCCAAAAGAGAAGAGTAGACTATGAAAACTGAACCATTAATGATGAACGGATAGATGAATATATGTTTATTCTTCATTAAAAAAAAGCAGCAATGTGAAGCGCCACTATAAGATAAAGCACGGGTCTTTAGAGCAAACATACCCGCATCAGTCCGAGGTGAGGCTGTGCAAAATACCCGAACTGAGAGCGGGCTATGACAGAGTCCTTTCACATTCATTTACAGCCCAGCAGGATGCAAATAAAGATTATTATATTATCATTAAAGATGATTAAAGATTGTTGTTTGCATTCCCTACGAACGTAAATAAATATACACGGCCATCAAAGTTTAAACCGTCCACATGTTTAACATGAAAGAAATTTAAAATCGCTTATTTTTTTATAATATTAGAATGACTGCATACTGTATATAGAGACCCGCATGCTAACACCAACATGAAACTCAGACCTCAGCTCGAAGAAAATGTTGTTGTTATCGATCTGACCTTCTTTAATTTGACCTAAAGCTCATTTCCTCCTCCATTCCTGTCTCTCTTTGAACCTTTCATCGTTACTCACTGTCACTGTTTCAGGCTGGACTCGAGACTGCCTACAGGAATGGGGTGCCTTCTTTCACCTAGCCGTACCTAGCATGCTAATGCTGTGCGTGGAGTGGTGGACTTATGAGATCGGAGGATTCCTGGCAGGTCAGAAAGCATTGTCTGTCTTTGTACCTGTTTCAAAATGTAATATATAAAATGAAATCTCTGTAATTTGTTTTCGAGTCATACGATGCCTCCCCTTACAGGTCTGATCAGCGAGGCCGAGTTAGGAGCGCAGTCTGTTGTGTATGGAGTGGCCACGATTGCATACATGGTAAGAAGTGCCGTGGTATGGCTAAAGAGCTACGACTTTCCGAATTAAAATGATATAATATCATTTAGCAACTATAAGTATTTCAGTGTTATTTACGTGTTAATTGTGTTACAAATGCAGCACTTTCAGTGAGCGAGTTGTACTTCCTTTATTAAGTGTTTCTGTTAAAGTGTTACAGCAAATATGTTTTGTTATAACACAAAAACAGAAATTCGATCCTTTTCTTTGACATCCGGAGACGGAAAGGGGCAGCGCCTCTGTTTTTCCCACACCTTCAGTAAAATCATCTTTCTGTTTAGATAAGTGATGTTTTGAAAAGTAGGACACTCAAGTTACTTAAGCAAGGTTGGACAGTACACAGCGATGTGTGCGGCCTCCACTCTATTTATTAGTGAAAGCTTAATGACGATTTTCTATTGGAGAAGAATTTAGTAAAATAAAAAGAACGCCTTTATGAAATATATAAAAGGGCAATTTATTGCAAGTATCATGTCAGATTGTATCATATTGTAGAATGTCATATCATATCGTATCTTATCGTATTGTATCATATTACATTATAACCTATAGTGTATCAAATTGTATCATATCACATCTTATTGTATCATATTGTATTACAAATAATATTCTTCATTTTAAATGTTCATATTGTATTCTACCGCATTGAGTCATATTGTTTCGCAGCGCATTATATCGTCTCATAACATATTCATATTGTTTCATTTTCCACCATATCACATCATAGTATCATATCATATTTAGAATATTTTTCCATATCTTGTTGTATCATATTAAATCCTATCATACTGTTTCATATGATATCATATAACATTGTATAATATCGCATCATATTGTACACCGTCGAATCATATAATTGTATAATATTTTTTCGCATCATATATACTGTATCATCTTGTTATTTTTTTAGTTGTATCTTTAAATCGTGTCATATCATATACATTCAAAGTACTTTATTAATCCCAGAGGGAYATTGCATCATAATCACGTTGTATCATAGTATCACAGTGTATGATGTCGTTTTGTATCCTAACTTATCACATTTTATCATATTATATAATTTCATATGGGGTTTTCACACCCTTATGAATAATAGATTCATMGCCTAAAGCATAACTCACTTTTAAAACTGAAGGTCTAAATAGGCACCACTTACATTTCACTCCCATTACATTTAGRTGTATCTCTGAGAATGTGTTAACCCATAACCCATAGGTCTTGATGATCCTTAAGCATGCATGTGTCATTTATTCTAATGCGTTCTCTTAATTCACTGTTAGTTTCCTCTTGGATTCGGTGTGGCAGCAAACGTGAGAGTCGGAAATGCTCTTGGAGCAGGAAAYACACACCAGGCAAAACTCTCCAGCAAAGTGGCTCTGCTCTGTGGATGTAAGTGGACCTGGCATGCACCCCATGAGGTAGAAGCTACAGAGTTGTTGTTTTTTTAACAGGATGTAGCTCTGCAACATTAATCTTTTACTATTAATGTTGTACCTGTTGTATAATGAGCCTAGCCTTTTACCCAAAGCTATGCCAAGAAAAACAAATGAGAGACCAAGAGCAAATAAGTAGACTGAATTKTGATGATAGGGTAACTAAAATGGTCAGCAGAAAAGCACAAAAACTGATGCAATTTACCTTTGGAAAAGCATCACCTGGTCTTTTTTTTTTCTTTTCATTTTTCTATTTCCCTGTCACCTTTAATTCCTTAGGCGTAAAATGGTCACTGAGTATAATGTCCCCATGTCCTTACGTCTTTGAGCTAAAGTGGTTGCATATGTGTATTATATCATTTATACATTGATGCATGAAACTACCTCTTTGATCTTTGTAGCCATGGTCTCGTGTGTGGTTGGTGCTTCACTAACTGTATGCAAGGATTTCATTGGATACATCTTTACAACTGAAATGTAAGAAGACGAAATAATCTGATGCTATGTATTTTATTTTATTTTAAATATTTATATAATATATCTTTATATATTAAATTCCATTAATAAATTTTTTGTTGGATTTATATGGGATTATTGTATCCAGCAGATTACATTTAGAAATTGATCCGAACAAGGTCAAGGTCACAGCAAGGTCAATTGTACAGTACTTTGCAAAGGTCTTGAGCCACTCTTCAATTTCTTCATATTGAATAAATTAAATGTTGTAGATTACATTAAAGAAATGGGAACAACTGTTTTAATGTGAMAGCCTGCAAAGTGTCTAAAGATACAATTTAAAAAACTAGTTATTTATTTAACAACTGGAGCAGCAACCTCATTTCCCCTCTCATCTGTTCCAAACCATTCAGCATCGCCAGTATACTAATCACAGGCCTGATCAAATGTCAGCATCTGCACCAGGCATCTGCAGCTGTTTCTCACTGGTTCATGCCCTAAGACGCCAGGGACACTATTCTGCAATAATGCATTAAAAAACAGAAGGCATTCTGACTCTTTTGAAGCAAAATATGAAGAAATGAGGGGAGGGGGAGCTCAATATTTTCTTTTCCTATACCAGAGCCACACTCCCAGATCTGGTGCTACCTAATTGTTTGTACATAGTGCGCTGGTTTCTGGGAGTTTAAGTCACCTACTGGCCAGGTGTAGCTCRGTGTACCAGTTCCACTGGTATTCTGATTCCATTTACTCATCAAACTTTTTATTTTTCCTTATAGAGAAATTGTGCAGAGAGTTTCACAAATCATGGCTATGTATGGATTTTTTCATCTATTTGATGCAATTGCAGTAAGTTCCATTTGTATTAACCAGACTTTGTGTATTAAAACGCTTACAATTTAAAAGCCTCCTTTGATGGTTAGTCCTTTCTGTTTCCTCCCACAGTCCAAAAACATGCAGGATAATTGGCGTTCCCAAATTGCCCGTAGTGTATGAATGAGCGTGAATGTGTGTATGTGTGTGTGCCCTGTGATGGATTGGCACCCTGTCCAGGGTGTACCCCGACTCGTGCCCTAAGTCTCCTGGGATAGGCTCCAGCTYCCCGACCCTGTATACAGGATAAGGCGAGATAGACACTCAGTGAGGGAGTGAAATTCTTAAATATTAGAATWAATTCCAAACTAAAGTTAACATTCAGTAGAGGAAGCCATTTTAATACTAGGCCAAGTTAGATGTTTAGCTTGAATTAATGTGCACAAACATTAAATTTTTTTTCTAATGAATGAAAAAGCTGGAACAGTGGGGCAAAAAAGTATGTAGTCAGCCACCAATTGTGCAAGTTCTCCCACTTAAAAAGATAAGAGAGGCCTGTAATTTTCATCATAGGTATACCTCAACTATGAGAGACAAAATAAGAAATAACAAATCAAATCTGGGTCAATGTTCCCAGACATACCGCCCGGGCAACAAAGGAGTGGTTTAATAAGAAGCATTTCAAGGTCCTGGAGTGGCCTAGCCAGTCTCCAGATCTCAACCCCATAGAAAATCTTTGGAGGGAGTTGAAGGTGTTGCCCAGCGACAGCCCCCAAACATCCCTGCTTTAGAGGAGATCTGCATGGAGGAATGAGCCAAAATACCAACAACAGTGTGTGAAAACCTTGTGAAGACTTACAGAAAATGTTKGACCTCYGTCATTGACAACAAAGGGTATATAACAAAGTATTGAGATAAAATTTTGTTATTGACCAAATAAATAAATTAAAAATCTTACAAAGTGATTTTCTGGATTTTTTTCCCCCTTATTTTGTCTCTCATAGTTGGGGTATACCTATGATGAAAATTACAGGCCTCTCTTATCTTTTAAGTTGGAGGACTTGCACAATTGGTGGATGACTAAATACTATGTTTGCGGTTTTTGTTGCTTAAATATTAGGGATCATCAGTGATATTTCTCTCTGTCCATAGGGCATTACAGGTGGTATTGTCAGAGGTGCAGGAAAGCAACTGCTTGGTGCTGCGTGTATTTTGGCCGGCTACTATTTAGTGGGTTTTCCGATCGGAGTGTCGCTCATGTTTGCACTTAACATGGGAATAATTGGTAAGCAGAATGACTCATTGATCTTGACGTAGTTTTCAAGCTGCTGATAATATTCAAAGACAATATTCATCATCAAGTCATCACAGTACAGTATGTCTACCTCTTTCGGCTTGTTGTCCAGGTCTGTGGAGCGGATTCTTTGTGTGTGTCTCCTTACAGTCTCTTTTCTTCCTCATTCTAATCTACAAACTTGACTGGAAACATGCAACTGAACAGGTAAGCTATGATGTTGCATATTTATGTATCTGAGTGTGAGTGTGTGTGCGTGMATGCATGCATGTGCTTTCTTTATTCTAAGTCAGTGTTGTGTCTTTGGTTGGTGATTTTCAGGCTCGGAAAAGAGCCGGCGTACAAACTACCGAACCCAAAGTCGAATCCTATGGCCTGGAAAACAAGTGTGCCGATAAAGGTAATGCACCTTTGTCTTATTCGTGCTTGAATAAAACAAATGTCGCAGRCAAAACGTTTCATAAATCGTTTCATTCCCCTTTATAGATGTATTAGAGGAAGCGCAGGCGAGTCCTGGAGACCAGGCTGACGTGGAGGCCAGTGGGGAAAATGATGAACAAGGCGCTAAAGGACATGGAGCAATGGTCACTGTGGGTGATGTTCTGACCTTAAAACAGCTGGTTGTTCGGCGAAGCCTGACTTTTTTCCTGATGATACTCATCCTCGCTGGTGGGATCGCTTTGAACGAGTTTCTCACAGGCCTCCTCAGATGAACACTACTTGATATATCCACTGCCAAACCGTTACCTTTCTCAGCAAATATTTTGAGATCCAGGGAGGGTAGAAATACTACCCTGTTTTACAGTCCAAGGGTCAGAGTCTCTCTAGGAGAATGAAAATAAAGAGCAATACAATAAGTCGGACTAAAGACCGAGCGCAAAAGGTACCTAGGCCAAATCATATCATGTTAACTATTTTAGTWTTTTTTTTTTCTACAAACAGTATATGTAAGTTAAGCCAAAGAATTATGTAGCTGCGATGTTTGAAAATAAGCCAAAGAGCTGTTAAACTTGAATTGATTGGCCAAGCATTTTCAAATGAGCAATGTTCTGGTATAGTCGTACTGTAGGTATATAAAAAGCCCCATGCTACAATTTTTCCATCATATTTTAAATAACTACTTGTAATAATAAAATATAAATTTGACCCTGATTTATGTGATCTATCCAGAGCCAGACTCGGGACCAGACGCACTTCTTAGGAAACAGATCSTGCATTAAGCTGCATAATGGGTCTGATTTTAAGAAGAGATGGAACGGGAAACCARTTCCCCTGGACGAATGCTTTTATATCACTTACGATATCCATTATCAGTATTTAAATTCAATCACAGACAAATCACATGGGATATATGTGTGTATCAAACCCACAGGTTATGCACCAGCCCTCTTTATAGACGTGCTTTAATGCAGATACACACAGTCCTCAGTAATGTACATGTAGAGAAGCCTGGTCCAGCAATGTAAAGGAAATTTGCAGCCTTTAGAGTCAGCGACTCTAAAAATATGTCATATGTAAGACAGTTGCCTATGCTGATATAAAGTCAACTCAGGGCTAAGGAGACCTTGCCAACTGTCCAAGTGGGAACTCCAAATTTAGGACGGGCGCGATTTCCCTGAACAGACATCATTGTTGTGCTAGKTGCTTACAGTAGTAATAAATTACTATTATTATTGTTATTACATATTAATTTTCTATAAAAATCATATATTAGTATTACAAGTTACTACCTAAAGTAATGTATTACTTTTGTGTTACTTTTAAATTTGCCATACTTTGCAAGACAAGTCAGGATGACCCCTGAGGTTGAATGCCATTGTGATACAGAACACAAGTAATGTATAAGTGGTATGAAAACATTTTAACCGTGGGGTCCARACATGAACAGGTGCTTGAGGAACAAGTAAAGCTAATGCAAATGTAAAGCTTATTTGTGTTACTAAAAAAATACTATTACTACAGTATGTTACTATATATTATTATTATTATTATTATTATTATATACTATAGACTGTATATACAGTATGTCACAAAAGTGAGTACACCCCTCACATCTCTGCAAATATTTAGTTATATCTTTTCATAGGACAACACTGCATAAATGACTCTTTGACACAATGAAAAGTCGTCAGTGTAAAGTTTGTATAGCAGTGTAAATTTATTGTACCCTCAAAATAACTAAAAATACAGCCAATAATAGCTGAACCCCTGGCAACAAAAGTGAGTACACCTCTCAGTGAAAATGTGAAATATGTCAATATTTTGTGTGGACACCATCAGTTTCCAGCACGGCTTGAATTCTCTTGGCCATGGAGTTCACCAGAGCTTCACATGTGGCCACTGGAATCCTCTTCCACTCCTCCATCATAACATAATAAAATGATGGACATTTGACACCTTGTGCTCCTCCACCTTCCTTTTCAGGATGCCCCAGAGGTGWTCTATGGGGTTTAGGTCTGGAGACATGCTTGGCCAGTCCATCACCTTCACCCTCAGCCTCTTTAGCAATTCAGTGGTCATCTTGGAGGTGTGTTTGAGGTCATTATCATGCTGGAACACTGCTCTGCGGCCCAGTTTCCGGAGCGAGGGGATCATGCTCTGCTTCAGTCTGTCACAGTACATGTTAGAATTCATGTTTCCCTCAATGAACTGTAGCTCCCCAATGCCAGCAGCACTCATGCAGCCCCAGAGCATGACACTCCCACCACCATGTTTGACGGTAGGCAAGACACACTTGTTTTTGTATTCCTCACCTGGTTGCCGCCACACACGCTTGACACCATCTGAACCAAATAGGTTTGTCTTGGTCTCATCAGACCACAGGACATGGTTCCAGTAATCCTGATCTTTAGTTTGCATGTCTGCAGCAAATTGTTTGCGAGTTTCTTGTGCATCATCTTTAGAAGAGGCTTCCTTCTAGGACGACAACCATGCAGAGCAATTTGATGCAGTGTGCGGCGTACGGTCTGAGCACTGACTGGCTGATCTCCCATCCCTTCAATCTCTGCAGCAATGCTGGACGCTAAAACTCATCTGTCTCTTTTCCAAAGCCAATCTTTGGATCTGACGCTGAGAACGTGCACTCGGCTTCTTTGACCGACCATGGCGGGGCCTGTTCTGAGAAGAACCTGTCCTCTTAAAGCACTGGATGGTCTTGGTCGCTGTGCTGCAGCACAGTTGCAGAGTGTTGGCTATCTTCTTATAGCCGAGGCCATCTTTATGTAAAGCAACAATCTGTTTTTTTTTTTTCAGGTCTTCTGAGAGTTGTTTTCTGAGTGCCATGTTGAATTTTCAGTGGCCAGGTTGAGAGAGTGGAAGAGCTTTTATACCAAATTTAACTCACCTGCTATCTGGTGACACCTGAGACAGTGTAATACTAATGAGACACATGAAAAAGTGGAAGGAAAATGACTAATTGTGCTCAATTTGTACGTTTTCATTAGCGGTGTACTCACTTTTCTTGCCAGGGGTTCAGCTATTATTGGCTGTATTTTTAGTTATTTTGAGGGGACAATAAATTTACATTGCTATACAAACTTCACACTGACTACTTTTCATTGTGTCAAAGAGTCATTTATGCAATGTTGTCCTATGAAAAGATATAACTAAATATTTGCAGAGATGTGAGGGGTGTACTCACTTTTGTATAGAGAAGAGTGTTATGTTACTTTACTAAAGAACGTTCACATTGGTACATTTGTAATTWCTACGTTTTGTGTGGAGCTCGATTCTGGGCAGAGCAGTAATGCTGGAGATCCTCTCATTTAATCTCTCCAAACGTACACTCTGCACTTTACTGTGTAAACAGCATTTTWAGAAGTTCCCGTAAAGCTAATGTTTAGCTTTGCTAAAATTGTACAAATGTAAGTATTTAGTTCATATTTCGACTTGAAAGTCTACTATGTCATTAATGATTTATAATCATTCACACAATTGCTGMTAAGGTCAACATCCTGACTGATTCCCATGAGTGTAGTAACTGGCTACCCTGCCTACATGAGAGCTAGCAAGGCACAGTTTGTTAGTGAGTTTTTCCGCGCTTCTAATATCACAACTAATCCAAACAACACTGAAAGGAAAGATATTCAAAATAATAACAGAATGTACATGAATAAATATAAAAATTTCAGCTATAAGTACGGTTTAGACATCAGCAGTGTCATTTTCAGTGCTGTCTTTTCATGTACTCTGATCAGCCATAATCAGCTTTGTGGTGCACTGCATATTCTTGTGTCTTTTTATCATGGCCGGCACTCATAGACTTTTTTTTAGTGATTTGTGCTGCATTAGCTCTTCTATGGGATCGGACCAGACAGACATGCCTTTGAATGTTTTGATTGATCAGTGTATATTAGATATTTTACAATTGTTCATAAAACCTTAATTTTATCACTAATACATTGTTTAAACTCAATTGAACTACGAATTAAATGCATTAAATAACCAACAATTTAACAAATGTGGACATACAGTAAGCAAATGTTCCAGTGATTTTGTCTTGTTTGTAGAGTTAACATTTATTTATAAATTATGCGCCATAGAGTTATTGTTACTCCTTGTGGTCCAAAATGTGAACTACAGCAAGAGCTAGGGCAAGGCTCAATTTCGACAAAAGTTATCAAACTGAACGCCACCAGGCCTCCAAGTTGCGCAGCAGTAAAGTGTTCGCCCTATCATCCAGAGATCGCTAGTTTGATTCCCGTGTGATGCTGTAACCTCTCGCAGCTGTAGGTCTAGGGAGAGCTGATTGACCRAGCTCTCTCAGAGGGGAGGGATGAGAGGTACTTAGTGCTCCCACATTAATCACGGCTCTACAGTCAATCAGGGGCATCCGTGAGCTCACGCAAGCGGAAGGAGCGGATTGCGCTGTCCTCTGAGTGTTTGACTCCGCCCCCAACGGTGCGTGAGCGAGCAGTTCGAAAAGATGCGGTTGGCTGGCGGAGGAAACATGTGATAGTCTTCGGCCCTAACGACTGAGTGGTAGTAGTAGCCTTAATGTGGGAGCCCCCTAGTGACGGGGAGGAATTGAACACGACTAAATTAGAGAGAAAATCAGGGGAAAACCCCACAAAAAAACAAAACAAAATAAACACTACCATAAACAGCAAATGGACCACTACCATTTGGTCCATTTGCTGTTTAGCAAAGATGTGATTACCAAGTGTATTCTATATGACTATGTACATAGCTGTATAACTAATTTGATAACTGATCAGCAAATAGAAACTGTTGCTATTAAAATTATGACTGATTTCTATGAATCCATCATCAAGAAGTTTGTGGTGCTGGAGGAATGACAACCTTTTTTTTTTTTTAGGGCAAATGAAATAGTGAGGAGGCAAAAATGTCAAGTTTGATCAAGTACTGTTTTGCATTAGTTTGCATTGTTTTAAATAAACATATTTACTTTTAGTTTTAGAAGTAAACTGCAACATTTGTAAAGTACATTTTAGTCAAAAACTGGGTTCTTAAGTCATGAGATGCAAACCAAAGATCATGTGTTCTGATCACATGCATAGAGCTGAGGAATATCAGTACTGTCACTGTGATAGCAAAGTCAGCTTTATACAAGGAGTGTTCGAGTCAAAGCGGGACATTTGATTGTACAGAATAACAGAACACAG
Source organism: Clarias batrachus (assembly GCA_003987875.1). NCBI lineage: Eukaryota > Metazoa > Chordata > Actinopteri > Siluriformes > Clariidae > Clarias > Clarias batrachus. Next base: position 114,925 of record QMIH01000548.1, read on the forward strand.
TTCTAAGAGTAAAACTCTCTTTATTTCTCTATATAATCCCCGGCTACACTAATGCACTTATTCCAGCGTTTCACTAGTGTTTGGATACCATCAAGGTAGAACGTTTTCTCAGTACACCGAAGCCATAATCAGATTGCCTGCTTCACGTCTGGAACGCTGGCCTTCCAGGACCTCCTTTAATGCCCCAAACATGTGGAAATGGATTGGAGCGAAGTCAGGACTGTATGGGGGATGTGACAATAACTGCCAGCCAAGTTCTTGTCAGGTGCAAGTGGTGTTGGTGAAAGATTGTGTGTACAGTTCACCCAGACGAATGGGTCTCTTCAGCAAGTTGATGACATGTTATCCGTCAATTTTCAAGGTTCAGGCGTTCCACTCGCTGAATGTTCACAGGAAGTGCAGTGGGCTCCGAGCCACCTCATCCGGGATAATTATTTACGGGATGAACGGCTTTCTTCTAAACGTTCGTGCGATTCAAATATTTTACTTGGCTAAGAGCCTCATCACCGTACAATGCTTGAAGTCTTCTGTAAATATTAATTAATTTATGAGACATGTGAAGTATCATGGTGCTTGATGGGTTTTGCAAATGCACTTGACACAATACTGTTCTCGCAAGAACTGTTCCAGACCAGCTGACCTTCATGTCTTAAAATAACAACTGACTGTCGATGTCATTGTTACTTAATTACCTAATTCCAAAATTCCAAAATTTGGAGTAGTTCCAAAATAACAGCCATCATGCTTATTATTCATGAAATAATTGCATTGTTGAATTTTATGTTTAGCAAACTGAATTATAATTTCTTCCATTTTTGCCGAAGCTGTCCTATGCACAATCGACATGTTTTTTTAATCACTTTAATTTTTATTGCAGTCAGTAATAAAGAACAAATGAATATGTCCATGTGTACAGAGTTATTATTTTAAAAAAGAAGAAGAATTCTGACTAAAAAAGTATAGAGCCAAATGCACCTTTGTCTATGAAAATATAATGTACACTGAGAACGGAATGTCTTTCAATGAATTTCATTGATAATTTGGTAACACTACACTTGAGACAGTCTGTCATGTGGAAAACAATTACAAACACATAAATAGACAGGTGATAAGAATGAAAAACACAAAATGACAGACTACTTCAAGTATAATCTCCCTAGCAGTTTGCAGCATTTACATTAATTCTGTAAAATTAGATTTCAACCATTTAATACTGTACCACGTGAAAACTAACAACCCCAGAGGACGTGGTTCACTTCGGAGCTTAGGTTACTATGTGAGGAGTTTTACATGTTCTTCACACGTCAAAGGTTTCCACTGGGCTTTATAAATTTCCCCACCTCCCAAACACATCCATATACTGTAAGTGGACTGGCTATGCACGATGTATGCACATGTGTGTATGTGTATTGCTCTGTAATAGACTGGCGGTCCGTCTCAGAAAAGGATCGACTGCAACCCTGACCAGGATATAAAGTGTTTGTTGTTCGGTTGATTGAAATCTGTTTTAATCAAACCATGGGGAAAATAAACTTCTCCTTATTAGTAGATGCTCATCTCAAGCATCCTCTGCTCGTAGATAAATGGAGTGTGAAATGCATTCCTTAGACGTTTAAGGGCTAAGCAGGTCCATTAGACAGGTTCCTAACCTTTGTTCATACAGTTGAGGAGGTCAAGGTTAGAAAGTAATTCAATACTGGTTTGGTGTTTGGTAAACCTGCTAAGGAGTGACTGGACTAAGACCACAGCAAAACCTCAGCAAAAAAAAAGCTGCAAGCTTTGGTAGCTCATGTTTCCGAAACATTGTAATTCAGATTGGTCTCACTGTTAGGTAGTTAGTAGCTGTAGAGATGGGGAAGGCAGTTGGGCTGGTCTGGTTCCCCATGTCCGCAGTGAAGTTGCTCTTAAATTGGGCAAAGGGCTGCGGTGGTGGGCATGTCAGATGAAYCACGATGCTAACAGACAACAGCAAAACTGCAATCAGGACAGCCAAGCCTCTCCTCAGGACCAACTGTGGGACAGAGAGCAGAGCTTTGTGTGGAACCTCSGCTGCCTCTCTGTCCTCCGGCTCAWCCTGAGCATTCACGGKTTTCACCTGTTCTTTGGTGCTCACTGGAGTGTATGTGCTCATTTTTGCACAGTTGTTTACAGAGTGCGCCTAAAATGGAACGAGGAAAATAGTTAAAACATTCAAAACTTCACAGATCAATTGACTGGAAGGTACGTTTCAGAGATTAAGTGTCACCTGTCAAGCCATTAAACCTCAAAGAACAGTCATTCATGGCATAACGACAATGCTATGCAAGGGCCAATAGAGTGCAGTAAGTGAAATTGATCAAATTTTCTAAATCTGTTGGTAAATACCTTATCTTCTTGATCATTCAACACTATTGAAAAACATTTAATCCTAACCATTGTTTTAAAGCATTTAAATGAACTCTATCCAACCTGGTTACTCCAGTTTTCATAGAAGTGCATTTTTCCCAGCTGGTGATGATCTTTTTAAGGATAGCCGGGAAATCTACATGTTACAATGAGCCAGGGAGTTCCCTCTTTCTTATTACATCAAAAAAATCCTAATGTAAATATTCTAAAAAATAGGATTTAAACCTTTTTTTTCTAAAGGCACTATTTGTTAAAAAACATCCAAACTTCCACTGGCCATATCTCAGGAAGTGGACAAAATACAGTAATAAATTTGATTTCAAAATTTAGCTTATTGAACCAGGAATCTGAAAATATGCATAACTGAAATCCACCAAAATGCAGCTTAGTGGCTGATTTGATGGGCCGGGTCACATATGGTCTTTGTCTCCACCTAGAATAATGCTTGTTTTGTCTTCTAGTAGTAAAAGTTCCTGCAGGATTCTAAATACTTTTCAATAAAATGTATTTATTTTTATTCATACTTAATCTTGTGTTAGCCTTGGTCTGGGATTTGACAGTGTCAGTGTTGACTACAGTCCTACATGACACTATGAAATATAGAACTTTTAGTAATGATGAATCCAAAATTATGTAACACTCTCATTCTCAATGCCGAGCCTGAGCCTCTTTCCCCTATTTCAAAGAACAATTAAAAAATAAGAATATTTTCCCCCTACCTTAAGGAATTACTTTGAGTTAAGATCATGAGTACAGAAATGCTTTTAAATAAAATTAGATTTTAAATCTAGAAATAGTGCAGAATCCTGAATATTGAATCAATTATATGTTTAATATTAGCATTGTATTATTTTTTTTGATCTCATATAAAAATCGTATTTAATTATTAATATTTGAGTGTAAATGACCAGAAACGACTCACCACAGTTCCTCCAGTAGGTACGTGCTCGGGGTTGTCTGGTCCTTCACGAAGTATGTTGTCCAGGACTGGTACACTAAGAGGTACCTTCTGTCCTACACAATTCACTTTTCCATTCTTTCCCGCTCGTTTCTGGGCCTGAAGGTAAAGCACAGAAAGCAGTTAATGGCATGCATGAGCTCTGTATTACAATAAATGTGCTGGACGTTAAGGATAATACGATGATGGATGGAGCATTACAATCTCATAGCATTACAATCGACAGCTTGATCTCTTTATCTGTGTGCTTTTTTAGTGCCTCACCTTCTCCGTCAGATTTTTCCAATCGAGTTTCAAGATGACCGTGATGAAAAAGCAAGCTTGGATGATAACGCAGACTAAGAGACCAAGTGTCAGACCTGGGTAATCAAGAAAGAGAGACAAAAATGAATTGAGGGGGGTGTTTGGACTTCTGTTGGGATTGGAAGATTGTAAGATTGGAAAGAGACACTAGGATGGAAGTACGATTACCGAGAACCCGAAGCTCGGCAGCAAACATCAGCGATATTCCCAAAGGAAGTCCGATACAGTAGTACGAGATCAGGTTGGCTATGGCTGCAATCTTCTGTTTCCCTGAGCCAAGAAGGATCCCAGAGCTGACACACTAGATGGAACAAAACACCAGATAATACTTAAAATGAAAATACACAAAGATGAAGAACACAAAGTGGTTCCTGTGTTATAGAAACTACTATGCATATAGATATAGATAGTGACATTTGGACTCATGTTGTTAAAAACCCTCATAGCATGGACAAGCTTAGCATCTTGTCCATGCAAGTAATGAGCATAATTTTTAATCTCTTTATCTAAAAGCAAACAAACTCTCTGAATTTTAAACAAAGCTACAGAGAGCAATAGACTGGAATGAACACAAAAACTGTAGATATAAAAATATTTGCCATTTTTGGTATAAGTGATTCAGGATAAACTTGCTTTATAAATAAATCCTCTATAAACTRTATAAAGAACACATTTWAATAGTGAATTTTAACATGAAACACTGGCAGTAATTATGAAAAAACTAACTATGAAATTATTAAATCAACACTTATTATTGACTTTGTTTATGGTCTCTTTTTCTTTGTARTGTTCATCATTGTATCCATTTTTATGCTCAGCATTGGACATGTTTATTCATTCATTGTCTCAATCACGCCTACCACAGAAGAATTAAGCACTAGGCAGGGTACATTAATTCTACATACTAGGTGCCAGTCCCTTACAGGACACACACACATTTACTGTACATTTATATTCAGGCATTTGGCAGACACCCTCATCCAGACGACCATATCCATATATCATTATATATCTGAGCAGTTGAGGATTAAGGGCCTTGCTCAAGGGCCYAACAAGTTGGTAACTTCGTGGTCATCGGGTTTGGGAAGGGACCTTCTGAATGCCTTAACCACTGAGCTACCAACATACACTCACTCACACACACACACCATTCACATACTATGGGCAAATTGGGAACACCAATTAGCTGGAAGAAACCCACCATGCACAGGGAGAGTACGTATACTCCAGGAGGGAACTGAACTTGGAACCCTAAGGTGCGAAGGCATGGTACTAACCACTACATCACAGTAGTATTATGGTGTTAATTAAACATGTATAAAATACAGAAATCAAAAATTCTTTTAATAACCTCTGAACTACTGTATCTATTAATACTACAACTTTTCCTAACTTTAGAGTGAGGTGTTTCTGTTTAATTGGCAAGGCACCAGATGCTATGAATCTGGTGAATGTACAGTAACAGTCACAAGTTTGGACACAACTTCGAATTCAATGTTTTATGGCTTATGTTCTACATTCTAGAACAATACTGGAGATTTCAAAGCTATGAAATAACGCAAATGGCATTATGTAAATACCAACAWCATCAACAGTCTTGTGACTCTCTACATTGTCAGATGCTGATTTCATTTTGACAAACATCAAACAAGCGATAACTCACCACAAGGGCGTCGACAAACTGCAAAAAAACATAGAAGGTCATATTTTCGGACACGATCTCAACAATGGCCCTGGGGGGAAAAGTGGAAAGAATTACTTTTTTTGAGGGGGGGGGGGCATCTTCTATTTTGTTTTAGGATCCTTTTAAAATATCCATAATGATAAAACAAATATGTGTGTCAGGTCATGCTGTTGTGTTTCATAGTGACAAATCTAACTTACTTGTCAGTGGTAAAGATGCGGCCTAAAACTGATTTTGTAGATCCGAGCACAATCCCTTGTAACAGTGCTAATACTCCTAAAGAAGAGAGCATGAGAGGTACACACACACACACACACACTACTGCTCAAAAGTTTGGGATCACTTTCTAACTCCATGATCGTTCCCGATTTTTATTTCTTTCTTCGCTGTAAAACAATGATAAAGGTGTCCAAAATACGCAATAATCTCCTTTGAACAGTTGATATTGAGATGTGTCTGTTTCAGAGCCAGTTTCATCATGGTGCTTGATGGATTTTGCAAATGCACTCTTCCAGAAATGCTGTCCTTCATGTCTTAAAATAACTGTTGTTGTTGTTGTTGTTAAATTAACTGCCTAATTCCATATGTGTTATTTCATAGTTTTGAAATCCCCAGTATTGTTTTAGAATGTAGAAAATAAAGTGATCCCAAACTTTTGAGCGGTAATGTGTGTGTAGTAATTTACTTGCACTGAAAAAAGAGAAACCTTTCCCTTCCCAACGTCAGGCAACATCCCGCACACGATGTGTGTTGTGTTTTAAAAACATCAGTGTGTTGTGTTGCATGGTGATATTCTGAATCACAGCTATTCTTAGCTCTCAGTGAAATCATATGATAGGTAAAGGTCAAGGAACACTTTCATAGAGAAGAAACTCTGGCTTTAATTTTCCACTTGAAAGAGTAGAAGAAAGAGTAGTAGAAGACTTCCACAAGTCTTCTACTAACTATTTTCAAATATTAGACAATTATACAAATTATAATAATACCAGTTGTCCTTATTTTTCCATATATTAAAACAAACAAATATAAACTGAATATCTGTTAATGCATCTCAAAATATTAGAATATCATTGATTTTTTAAAGATTTTTTATCATAGAAGGTTTTTTCCCCATATTTTAATTACAAAAATTAAACATATATATTTAAGATTCATCTAGATCAATGACATACGTTCAGTATATATATATTGAGTGGTGTGTTACACAGCACTCTCCACTACCACCATGAACACAGACAGTAACTGTTATTATAGTTCCTTTTGGACAAACACCATCAAAACAATTTAATTTGTCACCAATTTGTGTTTGCACAGCAGCCTTGTGGGTACAACTTGTCAACAATCTTTTTTTACAAAAACATTTTGTGCTAACCTGAGACAAATAATGCTACTTTGCTGGTGATCAGGGCTTGACGGGTGTCTCCTGCCCCCAAAGCGTTGCCCACACGTACACACGCTGCTGCATGGACACCTAGAGGAAACTAGAAAATGCATCCATTACAAACTTTCCTTTCTTTAATTAGATTCTAATATCAATCCTTTACCTTCAGAAAGGTGTTTTATGTCTAATCAAAATCATTACATTGCTACCAGACCAAGTAGCACAACTAGACATGAAATTTGACTCAAGCTAAATGTTTTGGCCTCCCTGCCTTTCTTTTAGAGCTCTCCATTAAACTCTAGCTCAAAACAATCTGCCTAATACCTAACAGGTTTCCACACCACTGACATCAGCACAATTCTGTCTGTCAATAAGTACTAAATCAAGAACAGGCAGCACAGCCTCACCATGTAAGTGATAGTTCCCAGCTCCAGCAGCACATGTTGGGCTGCTAGGTCCATCTCTCCCAGCATACCTAGCAATAAGACGTTTTATTTAAAGGAATATTGTTTCAATTATCATAAGGAGAGAAAATTTATTCATGTGATAAGATGCTATAAGACAGGCATGATACCATGATACCAATTATTATTATTATTATTATTATTAGGGCCCAAGCACTGTGCCATCAGCCCTATGTTGTCATAGTGTGAGAGCCCTTTTGTTCTTCTAAGGATTTTTTTTTCAGCATCTGGGGCTTTTGGGGGTCATGAAGTCATGAAAATTGGCAGACAGGTTGGAATCTGCTGCCATTAATGTGCCTGAGAGTCTGGGCCCCGGTGGTGGCATAGATCCCTCCCATGATTTTATGATGTATAGCTCATAAACACTTGCACATATGCGCACGAAACCCATTACACATTTAGAGCTCATGGAGCTGAAATACTTTCGCATTATCATGGGCTCAATTCAACAGGAAGTCAGTTATTTTGGGTTGTTTGCAAAAAGCACCCAATNTTAAAATATCCATAATGATAAAACAAATATGTGTGTCAGGTCATGCTGTTGTGTTTCATAGTGACAAATCTAACTTACTTGTCAGTGGTAAAGATGCGGCCTAAAACTGATTTTGTAGATCCGAGCACAATCCCTTGTAACAGTGCTAATACTCCTAAAGAAGAGAGCATGAGAGGTACACACACACACACACACACTACTGCTCAAAAGTTTGGGATCACTTTCTAACTCCATGATCGTTCCCGATTTTTATTTCTTTCTTCGCTGTAAAACAATGATAAAGGTGTCCAAAATACGCAATAATCTCCTTTGAACAGTTGATATTGAGATGTGTCTGTTTCAGAGCCAGTTTCATCATGGTGCTTGATGGATTTTGCAAATGCACTCTTCCAGAAATGCTGTCCTTCATGTCTTAAAATAACTGTTGTTGTTGTTGTTGTTAAATTAACTGCCTAATTCCATATGTGTTATTTCATAGTTTTGAAATCCCCAGTATTGTTTTAGAATGTAGAAAATAAAGTGATCCCAAACTTTTGAGCGGTAATGTGTGTGTAGTAATTTACTTGCACTGAAAAAAGAGAAACCTTTCCCTTCCCAACGTCAGGCAACATCCCGCACACGATGTGTGTTGTGTTTTAAAAACATCAGTGTGTTGTGTTGCATGGTGATATTCTGAATCACAGCTATTCTTAGCTCTCAGTGAAATCATATGATAGGTAAAGGTCAAGGAACACTTTCATAGAGAAGAAACTCTGGCTTTAATTTTCCACTTGAAAGAGTAGAAGAAAGAGTAGTAGAAGACTTCCACAAGTCTTCTACTAACTATTTTCAAATATTAGACAATTATACAAATTATAATAATACCAGTTGTCCTTATTTTTCCATATATTAAAACAAACAAATATAAACTGAATATCTGTTAATGCATCTCAAAATATTAGAATATCATTGATTTTTTAAAGATTTTTTATCATAGAAGGTTTTTTCCCCATATTTTAATTACAAAAATTAAACATATATATTTAAGATTCATCTAGATCAATGACATACGTTCAGTATATATATATTGAGTGGTGTGTTACACAGCACTCTCCACTACCACCATGAACACAGACAGTAACTGTTATTATAGTTCCTTTTGGACAAACACCATCAAAACAATTTAATTTGTCACCAATTTGTGTTTGCACAGCAGCCTTGTGGGTACAACTTGTCAACAATCTTTTTTTACAAAAACATTTTGTGCTAACCTGAGACAAATAATGCTACTTTGCTGGTGATCAGGGCTTGACGGGTGTCTCCTGCCCCCAAAGCGTTGCCCACACGTACACACGCTGCTGCATGGACACCTAGAGGAAACTAGAAAATGCATCCATTACAAACTTTCCTTTCTTTAATTAGATTCTAATATCAATCCTTTACCTTCAGAAAGGTGTTTTATGTCTAATCAAAATCATTACATTGCTACCAGACCAAGTAGCACAACTAGACATGAAATTTGACTCAAGCTAAATGTTTTGGCCTCCCTGCCTTTCTTTTAGAGCTCTCCATTAAACTCTAGCTCAAAACAATCTGCCTAATACCTAACAGGTTTCCACACCACTGACATCAGCACAATTCTGTCTGTCAATAAGTACTAAATCAAGAACAGGCAGCACAGCCTCACCATGTAAGTGATAGTTCCCAGCTCCAGCAGCACATGTTGGGCTGCTAGGTCCATCTCTCCCAGCATACCTAGCAATAAGACGTTTTATTTAAAGGAATATTGTTTCAATTATCATAAGGAGAGAAAATTTATTCATGTGATAAGATGCTATAAGACAGGCATGATACCATGATACCAATTATTATTATTATTATTATTATTAGGGCCCAAGCACTGTGCCATCAGCCCTATGTTGTCATAGTGTGAGAGCCCTTTTGTTCTTCTAAGGATTTTTTTTTCAGCATCTGGGGCTTTTGGGGGTCATGAAGTCATGAAAATTGGCAGACAGGTTGGAATCTGCTGCCATTAATGTGCCTGAGAGTCTGGGCCCCGGTGGTGGCATAGATCCCTCCCATGATTTTATGATGTATAGCTCATAAACACTTGCACATATGCGCACGAAACCCATTACACATTTAGAGCTCATGGAGCTGAAATACTTTCGCATTATCATGGGCTCAATTCAACAGGAAGTCAGTTATTTTGGGTTGTTTGCAAAAAGCACCCAATGAATTTTGATATACTCTCCTAGGGGATTTATACGATCGCCAAAAAAACAGGCCTATGTGATCTAAATACATTGAGGATGCAAAATTGCAGAGGAATTTTTGATATCTTAAACAGGTCAGTGGTGATGATGCCTTAAACTYATACCAAAAAGTGGTTAATAATTTAAGTGACTTATATTAAGTGACATCTCATTAAATCAAATCATATTGAGTGACGACATAGTGTGATGATTTTTTTTCCACCATCCAGGGCTTTATGGAGGTCTAAACATAAAATTCCACTTTTTCTAAAATTATGTTATAATGGTTTTGGTTTGTCCTCTTTAAATGCAACTGCCCAGTGTCATTCTGGTGCGCTCAGGTGGTGATGATGCAGGGTGCGTGGGCCCACTCTTTGTTGCTTGCAACTATGATTATTATTATTAATAATAATAATAATCTGTACTGTCTATGAAAAAATACAGATTTGGAAACTTAATTAAAGCAAACACTACTGTATATCAGTAGTTAGACTGGGAAAGTTCGWCACATTCAGAACTGACATAAGCAACGGACAAAACAGGTTTTATTTTAATGTAGCACATACAGTTTGCAGATTGTTTTATTTGCTGTATTACATTTAAAAAAAACTACGTATAAGACAGACTAATATGATTATATTGAAATGAGAAAATGGTAAGCATTCAAATAAACATCTAATATTAATCTAGTAGTGTAGAGTGCCAAACAAATGGTCATAATGTGTGAACAATCAATACGGCTTCCACTATCATTAACCGAATATCACTTAGCACTTGATTTTCTGTATATTTTTCTGTGCATGATGAATGAAATGGCAGGGTGTGTGAAGCTTCTGCAAGTTAATTGTGATGAGAATCGTGGTCAGGGACTGGACAGGACAGGGACCATTTTAATTGTAATATTTTGCACTGAGATTATTTTTTGCATAATGTGGCTGTAAGATCATGAAATTGTGATTGGCAAAATATTGTATATTTAATCATGGTTTTTAGTTTACTATTTTGACTTGTCRGAAAAGAAAATGATTGACTGAGCACTCATGAGCAGTTTGTGGGGGTAAAATCAATTCTGATATTCCCCCAGTGTAACTAATATTACCAGAATTGAATTGACCTGTTAATAAGTCTTAATTTTAAAGTTGAAAGTTTGATCACAGAACTAGCCTGATTCGATTCAGAAACATGGTGAGGTCTGCCTTTGGTTTGACTGAACAGACTGTATGTCTCTAGAGGAAGTAATATTTAATATTATTTATATTAAAGTATATTTAATTGTTTTGCTTTGTTTTTGCTGGATTTGCCGGTGGACTAGCACTGAAGAAAAGAGAAACCTTCCCCTTCTACGAGTCAAACAGCGTCTGTGTTCCACCTCTGGTGAAGCTATGCRCACCCCGTGAGTTGCGTTTTTGAAGTGTCAGTGTGTTGTGTTGCATGGTGATATTCTGAATCACGGCTATTCTTAGCTCTGAGTCAAATGATCTGATAGCTGAAGTTCTATGAACACTTTAATAGAGAAGATACTCGGGCTTTATCTTTCCATCAAGCATACAGGGGCTATTGGGTTCAGATTTAAGACGGGTCTTTTACTATTTCCACATATTACAAACAATTAAGCTCATATCACTCAGTTATACAAGCTGACATTTTGTGCTTATTTTTCTTTTTCTTTTTTTTTTCCCTTGTCAGATATGGAAATTTGTACATTTTCAATGTACATCCGTGACCCTAATGTGCCACGGTCTGCTATGATTGTGCGTGTAGACTATTTTCCTACAGTATTTCCACAATTTTCCTATTTCTCCCCTCTTTCATAYGCTGATTCTACACTCATGGTACACTTTACAACATCACCACATTAACAAACATCACCATTTAACAGGATTAAGGATTACCAAACCGTTAAGAACATAGTCTATTACTCATATTGTTTCACCACATTGTTAAGCAACTTTTACACAGTGTTATTTTTAAAGGTTGTATCTTTTAAAGGTCCTATATTTACTATATCTTTAACAAGTTAACCCAGTTCTCAGAGCTCCCCAGAAGTGTGTGTATCTTAATGCTCCAGCTGAAATAATCTGCAGTAAGGCATTTTTTCATACCTCAGGGTGTCTCCTTATATGAGGTCACATTAGGGGGAGGAGGGGGGGTTCTAATTGGCTTGTCTAAGCATCTGCACTTACAAAAATGGAAAAGGRCATTTTTGTACACAACAAACTGGAGACCCCCCAAAAGTCTAAAAATGACTAGTGAATTTTGCACGCTAGTTCCCCATTAAGGTCTGTATCATCTCATTTAAATGTATCCTTATTTTCCAAACGTACCACTCACTATTATTCCACTATGACATYACCATGGTCATTAGMGGTACCATACGCATAATCAAAAACACCTCATACCTGCGAGGAACCCTCCGATTTCATAAATCCACCACTCGAAGCAGAGCATTAATGTGCTGGGAATGGCGAGCTTCATGAAGGAGTCCCACTCCTGCAGCGAGGCCATGGACCAGCCTGTAGAGGGAGACACAGACAGGAATTCACTCAGTTATTCGGCTAAAGCACAAAGCATCAAGTCTTGGCAGAACATCCGGCTTCAATTCAGTTTCTRTGTCTGCGTGTTGTTGCAATTGCTGGATTATTGGACTTTGAGTTTTAAAATGCACAAATGTTGATGCAAGAGCTAGATGTGGGGTTTAGGGTTCGAAAAGATCACATCAACCCTATTTATCTGAATTAAAAAGAATTTCTCATGAATTCAGAGTCGTGATTATTTAATCAGTTGTTTGTAAAAATCCAGCCATGAGTATGTGGGTAGGAAGCTACAAGCAGCAAGGTCATGGGTTCAAGCCCCAGCACCACCAAGCTTCTAGTGTTGTATTACAGTATATGCCTGACCCTGCGGCTCTGACGCCAGCTCCCTAACAAGCAGATACTGTGTGTGAAGAAAAGAATTTCACTGCGCGGTAATGTATTTGCAACAAATAAAGGCTTCTTTTAAGTTATACTTTCTAAGAAAAAAGAAAAACACGCCGAAGAGCGCATGTTCAGATGAAAGTTACAGACAACAGGATCATATGATCTAAAGTATACTGCATACCGCAGTATTATTTATTAATAATCTTGTGCATTTTAACAATTTATACTTCGGATTCAAAGTTGTGGGACTAGTTAAAAATCWATTTTATATAAATCAATCTAGTGTGGAAAGTTCACTTTATAATCATATAACAAATCACATACAGTAAATGTAATGTTTTTGGATCTGTGTTTATCTGTCTTTTATGTTGATATGAGATGATGTTTTTTAATTAAGATATCCATTAGTTATTATTAAATAATTTCCATTCTACTTATATGAGCAGTAGCATGAGTTATGGGTGTGATTTATGTACTGAGTTCATAAGACTTCATAAATCTGCATACCCATGATCCACTGCAGCCTAGTTTAATCTGGGGTTTAATTTTTTTTTAGTTTAAGGGGTTTCAGGGGTTTTCCCATAATCCTGAGTTGATTCAATCTCAAGGTTTTGGAAACCAGGACGTTCAATATAGCTTGTCACGATGCGAGAGAAATCACAAGGCGACAAATCTGACCTTGCACTAAACTACTAAATACAGTAGGATGCTCTAATATATACTACACAAAAGTGCTGGGAAAGTTCATAGCTTCTATAGTCAGATGTATTCAGGTCTTGTTTAACGTGGGAGAAATCATATCAGGTCTTGACAATTCTTAGCAGATTGTAAGGTGTAGTAGCTACTTTGTAACAGTTAGTAGGTGTATTGTGATAGTTCTTAGACACTTCTTGACAATTCTGTATGAGTTTGGTTCATTCTGTAGGAGATTCGTATGTAGGTGACACATTGTTGTTACTCTCGTAGACGATTGAAGGTATTTGAGATCACTGAGTGGAGAGAATTTCATCATAATTCAGTGCTCTCTAGCCAAATGTCCAGGAAATCTGGGAAGGTTTGGGATTTTGTTAGTAGGGAAAAGTGTTGCCTGTGGTCTGTATCAGTATCTGCTATTGCAGGACATTTGTTTGTGTTTACTGTCCATTAGCAGGCCAGTAGGTTTTGAACACAAATCTGTGATTGTGCTTGATGTGTGTATCTTCTAGGTAAAGAGCAAGTTCATTGTGTTTGCAGTTCTTTCTGGTCAAGGTTCTCTCCCACACATTGCTGTCAAGTGCCAGCTGAAAATAATTTGGACTCCACTCTGCCAAAAGTGGTTAGTCCTTCTCTTCAGACCCAAATGTCCTCATATGAGCGAGCACCTGACATTTCCTCCCAACTACACTGACAACCCTTGGGTATTATTCTTTCGCCGAAATTCCTTCTGTTTGATGACATTGATTAAGTCCATAGTTGTCAGAGGCTAATAGACAGAAAAATGTTTACAATGGTCAGTTAAGGTATAACATGAACACGTGCATCCAAAGTGTTGTAAAACGTCTTTTCACAAATCAGAACTTTCTCACAGTCCTGGCTCCAGATGTAGCCGGGCGAGGTCACAACCTCTTCTGATGTGTGCAGTGTTTTTCTCTCTTTCTCTCACTGTGTGTGAGTGTGCATGTGTGTGTGTGTGTGTGTGTTAGAGCAGGTTTTAAGATCTTAGTGGAGACCAAAGTCCCCACAAGTATAGGAATATTGATCTAACATGAACATTTGTCTGTAAAGAATACATTTCCTTTTGATCACTGAGTGGTTAGTGTTTATGGTTTAGGTGTACTGTAGCATAGCATGAATTAGCTGAATTAATATTTTTTTTATTTATTGAGTCCTCACAATGACAGTAAGACAGGAAGTGTGTGAATGTTCGTGCAGTGTTTTGTGAAATTATGTTTGCAAAGTTTATGTGTGTGTGTGTGTGTGTGTGTGTGTGTGTGTGTGTGTGTGTGTGTTGTCACTGACCCCCCCATGTGCTGACATGCAGTTTTTTCCAGCGTATGTAGCCGAACAGCAGGAGTGCGATAGAGAACTGTGAGATACAACTAGCTGCAGCAGAGCCCCTGCAGAAACACACACACAAACATAGACACACAGTCACACAATCTGCACTTTGTGTGAACAGCAAATTTAAGCACAATGCAAATAAATGCATCTATTAAAAAAAAGAGCTACATTTTCATGACACAAAACAAAACAAAACACAGTAACTTTATATGACTTTTAAAAGGAAAAGTCACAAAGGTAGAGGATGTGTGGTTTAGTCCATGATACGTACTTTACTCCCAGACCCATCCAGAAAATGAGTGTGTAATTGACCGCTAC
Source organism: Clarias batrachus (assembly GCA_003987875.1). Lineage (NCBI taxonomy): Eukaryota > Metazoa > Chordata > Actinopteri > Siluriformes > Clariidae > Clarias > Clarias batrachus. The sequence continues at coordinate 130,103 of QMIH01000548.1, forward strand.
GTTTAATACGTTGGCTATTGCTGCTGTGTACATCTGGGGCAGGATGATCCCCTGAAATACAACAACATGTCTGACGTATTATCACTCGTTCCTTCATTAAACACACAAATTTCACACACACACACACACACGCGCACACACACACACACACACACACACAGATAAGGTAAGCTCTGTACCTGGTTCTGAAGGTAAGCCACCTGAAGCTGGTGCAAGAAAAAGGCCTGCGGAAATAACAATGAGAGAGAGATCAAAAATATATCAACATCTATTACACTGGTGTTATTTTGGAAAGAAATTCAGGTTTTATTTATATATGTACAATCGTAGCACATTCAAAGTGCAAACCGGAAAGCAACAAGGATGCCTCCATGAAAGCACACATTTCATAAGCAACAAGCTGGACAATTAGCAATTAGCATTCATTGCTAGTGTTCAAGCACTGTCACCTTGCACCTCCAGGGTCGAGGTTCAATTCTCGCATCAGTCCTGTGTGCATGGAGTCAGGGGCGGATCTAGAACATTATTCATGGGGTGGCAATGGGGTGGCATTAACATTATGAGGGGTGGCAACACTGAAGCAATCATCCTTGCATGGTTTTTGTGGATTCAAGGAACGCTATTCTTATTCGGCGTATACACTAGGGTGCACATTTTTACATTGTCCTATAAAAATGAAATAAAGGCTGATGTGTGATTGACTTGAAACTGATATCCGGATTGGAACGTCAGATAAATTAAAAAACTCTTTTATTTTTAGAACACTAGGACACATTGGTGCTGGGGTGGCAAATGGGGTGGCGAGGCTTTTTCTTAGGGTGGCAATCGCCACCCCATGCCACCCCGGTAGATCCGCCCCTTCATGGAGTGTTTCCTCCCGATACTCCGTTTTCCTCCCACCTGCAGATCAGGCTAATTGGCATTCCCAAATTTCCCCTAGTCTGTGTGTGTGTGTGTGTGTGTGTGTGTGCCACCATCAGTTGTCTTGCGCACACGAATAGTGGATACTGTGACAAAATTGTCCTGTACGAAGCATCTACTGAACTCAACCCCACGGAACAGCTTTGGGATGAACTGGAACCTTCAGGCCTTGTCGACATCCCGACATTGGTGTCTGAGCTCACTAGTCCTCTTGTAGTTGAATAATCACAAGATCCCCACAGCCACGCTCCAAAAACAAGCGGAAAGCCTTCACAGGATGGGATGTTCAACAAGCACACGTGGTTTGGATGGTCAGGAGTTCACATACTTTTGCGCATGTCATCTGTAATGTTTGCAAAGGCGCATGTGACATGCAGTCGTTGGTGTACTGTAGTGGGTTAAGGCGGTGGTCTGCTGATCATGAGATCCAAACCCCTCTATCACCAAGTTTCCACTGTTGCGCCCTTAGGCAAGGTTCTTAACCCTCAACTGTATACTGTATACTGATGAAAACGTCTAAGTTCTTCGAAATGCTGTAAATGAATGCAAAGGAGGGGGATTTTCCATCTTTATTGCCTTCATAGGAGAAATTAAAAGTATTCAGACTAAGCTCAACTCCAATTAAAGTACATATGTATACTTATATAATATAAGTAGAGAATTACTGTACAGACTTGAAATATTATTAATAATTGACTCATATCATTCATGGCAACATGCCACCTCCGAGCCATCATGGTAGAATGCATTACGCAACCCTAAGAGCTTAATTTTCAAGATACTGATACAGAATAGATTTTAGCTTTAAATCTAATATCGCGAAAAGATATTAGAAAAAAAACTAGTTGAACGATTTCTTCTCTGTTAATTCAACGTATATTAGGAACATGCAAAATAGGAACATTTAAAAATAAATATAAAAGCAATGGTGGCCAAAAATATTATAATAACATACACCGTGTAATATAGCAAAACAGGTGATGTCATTAATTAGTTGTAGCCTATCTACTGTAGGTGAAGCGTTGTGCTATTTAACTGAAAAACTGGACATGTCTCCAGAGCTGAACCCAATAGAAAACTGTATCTACCGTAGTAGTCAAGAAACCGTCCAAATATTGCTTGTTGTATAGCAATTTCACTGCATAAAATCACATTATTTGTATTAAATTGATTGTCATTATGTCAAAAACCTGAGAACCAGTTAAACATTTATTTTCACTGTTGTCTCAGTACTTTTGGCTACTAGCGGTACATTACACACATGTAATACTGTACACTACAAAACAAATGAAAAAAAATAGAACATTATACACATTTTACGTAATAGAGTATAAAGTGATGCATACTACATACAGTATAATATGTATTATATACAGTATAGGCCTGTTTGTTGGTTTGTGTAAAAATAAAGAATTCAGAATGAATGATAAATGAGACGACTTACAGGAACTGCTGGTATGAATGCATAGACATACATCTGTGCGATTCTGAGGGAGAGAGAATAATGAAATTATTAGAGAATGCTGAAGTTGAGAGAGAGAGAGAGAGAGAGAGAGATTATGCAGGCAGTCACTGAACTTCAGCAATACATTCTGAAATAATAAAGATGCAGCATGAACTCGAAGTTACCAGAGAAACAGGTTCTGAGAGCTTCAACGAGTTCCTTTTCAGTTTCCTGCCATAGCAACCGCTGCTCTACTGTAGCTTCGCTCAGTGCCAGGCATTAAAGTCATTGACAGTCCTGTCAGAAAACCTCCATTTTGGTGTATAATTTGCATTAATGCCGTAAGGTAATTGTGTTGATCGGACATCATTTGCATGGAGCACATCTGTTGCACATGTGGACTGGAGCTGCACGTACATGAATGTTTTAAATATTCGCCAGGTTTCCCCTTCAAGCACTTCACACACGCCGCTGAAAAGAGGATATCTTGAGGATTTGTCCCAAACATCCTGTTTTATAACTAGTGATGGATTTTATTTTACATATGCATTTCTTTTTAGTTATGCATAAAACGCGCTCCTTTGATGTTTAGTTCCATCCGGGATCTTTCTTTACTATTTTTGCTTTTAACACCAAACATCTCAGTGGCTAAGCAGGACGTGATGAATTGATTGACGAAATTTGCTCCGTAATACAGGCTTAATATATATTCCACATCAGTCACTGTCAGGTTACTGCGGTCCCACGTGACATCCCATAATGCAGGCTGCGTTTCCTGACGTGCCTTTAGTCTCTACAGTAGGAGAAACGGTCTGCATTTACTTTCCCAGGCTTCCACAGGACGCTGAAGATCATTTTCGAAAGCAGATTTTCCATTTCCCTTTTCCTTCTCAGGTCTGTGAGAAGCTCGGATTCCCCAGTGAGACCGAACTCTGCTGATGGAAATTCGCTCATGAATAATGAGCTGGATATGTCATGGTTATCAAGCGAGTCATTTATGCAATAATTATCCCATAGAACTGTGAGCAAGACCCATGCATGACTCTGAAAGTTACTGTATTTTATTGTTTTTATATGTTAGAGAGATCTGTTAAAGTGTGTGTTAATGGTTCTTTATACCTTAAACCACCTTTGTYTCACTCCTTCTACGTTTGTGCCATTTTATTGTGTTTATGTAAATGAGCTACTGCTGAGCCAGAGAACAGCAGAGCTGAGCAACAACCTGGGGGCGGGCTCTTCTTATATGATGTCACATTGAGGGAAGAATCAAATTAGCTAGTTTAAACGCCTCGCCATTGAAAAACTAGAAAAAGAATGAACGAAAAGCAGAAATGTTTTTTCCTTGTACACCCATACTGGRGACTCATCTAAATGCTTAAAAACAACTAGTGGACTTTGCATAATAGGTGCCCTTTAAATTATTACAAGATTCRTGATTCTTTATTGTCGCTATACGAGTACAATGCAAACTAAAAAAAAAATTTTTTTTTAAAATAATAATAATAAATAATATACATTTTTTAATAAATAATATTTAATTTTTTTTTAACTTAAACTACAATTTTTGGCGCAGGCTAAATAATACAAATCATATAATCAGTGTATTCATCCATCTAGACCTCCGTATTCCAACTAGGGACTGTGGAGTCCAATGGTGTCCATTGTATTTATTCCCATTTTTACACTACGGGCATTTTGGAAATGCCAATCAGTCTAATCTGCATGTTTTTGGACTGTGGGAGGAAACCAGAGCACCCGGAGGAAACCCAGCATGCACASKGAGAACATGTACACAGACCCAAAGTGGGAATCGAACCCAGGACCTGAAGGTGCAAGGGGACAGTGCTAACTACAGTATTCTCTTATACACACATTATACATGTATATAATAATAATAATCAAAATAATTTAAAAAAAAAATAAAAAATAAAAAATAAAAATTAAAAAAAAAAATAATAATAATAATAATAATAATAATAATAATAATAATTTGTCAATGTTAGCCATCAGATCTGATTCTCTTATGAAATCTAATGCATCCGCAGCACAATCTATTCAACTGTAGGATTAAAAACTGGTTTWYAGTCAGAGGATGGTAATGGGACATAAAAGCTTTGTGACAGGTGTACTAATAAATTTCATGTTAATGAAATTCATCAAACTAAAAGTTATAAGTGKAAGCTGTTTTTCCAAAAAATCCCTTTTAAGTCAAGTGAGCAAATTTRGATTAACAGTGTGAATTTTAGCRTAGAAATGCTCGTGTTATTAAATATATATGAATGTATTTATGTCTGCTATTCTGATGAGTCTCACCTGGCAACCTCAGCTTCCTGYTGCAGGAGCAACAGAATGGACTCGGAGTTGATGAGSACGGCCCAGCATGGCAGACAGAAGAGCAGCAGGATCAGGATACTCCTCTGCATGATCTCCCCAACGCGCTTCAGATTTTTACTCCCGAACGTCTACGCAAACACAAAACAGCACAGAACCGTATTTAACTCTCTAAGAGATTACTCGCTGGTAGAGATAAGCACCGTCACCATCAAACAACACGCTTTCGATCAGAAGTCCATTTTCTAGACGAATTTTCTGTGGTTAAGACTGTAGCTTAAACTTTTTTTTTTTTTAATGAATTGTAATTTTAACAACAATAATTTGCACCTTTACATACTGACAGAAGTAGCTTCTTGTACCGGGTACTTGTGGTTTTAATCATGTTTGTTCCTTTTAAACAAGCTGAGGTGTGACGGAGTCATGGCRGGATGGCAAATGTTTATTAAAATGATTGACGGGAGACTCAAGTAATCACAAACAAGCGCTTGAGAAGCTCAGGATGATGCTCGACATATTTGAAATTGAAATGTCAGTTAATTAGAGCCGCTCACCTGAGACACCAGTGTGTCACACGTCAGGGCCAGGCCACATCCTGTGGCTGAGGTCGTCACGTTAATGGTCTGGGAAGAAGAGAGATTAGATAATGCTGTTTTTGCATGAGGGGATTTCTYTTATCACTCGCTGCTCCTGCTCCTGCTCTAAAAACGCATGCATTGAATTTTCATCAGTTGCTTCCTGCGGTTTGTGAGCAGAGTCATAGAGCCGGGAATGCAGTCAAAAGCTTCACCGGTATTGTTATGAAGTCATCTCATTTTGCATTTAATGGCCTGACTGATATACTCAGAGAAAAATGATAAGCCTTCGACTTTGACAATTGTGTATACGATTAGATGACGCCATGCTTCTTAACGGAGCAGACAGACTATTCCGCTCCTGAATGCAAATGAGTTATTGGAGATTAAGCATCTTTTAGGATCARAATACACGACACCAATGAAACCTGATCGAGCATACAGGAAGCAGGGCTGAGCAATGCTGCAGAAATGATAAAACCTTTAATAATTGTAATGTAAATAACAAATAAACAAAAGAAAATCAATTTGCAAAGAAATTACCGCAGAGGCCAGCGCATATCCTGCCAGTTCAGCATTCCCCAGGTGACCGACGAATATGGTGCTGACAAAAGGCTGGAGGAAGTTTAAAATCCGGGTAATGAGCTGAGAAAACACAAATCCCAAAATGTCAATGTATCGTGAGCCTGAGAACAAGTCTTGCGTGAACAGAGGTGATAAATGTTGTGAATGAATCATAGTTGTTGTTTTTTTTAACAACTGGAAATGACAATCTAATCCCTGAGCTTTCCAGAGCATTAAATAATATAGTTATTCATTAGCATTTCAGTGACAGGTGGTTCATTAYGTCTCGTTAAGACATCATACAATTATCCAAGCTGAGAACCACACATGTATAAGTATGTTACTAGATTAGCATTAAACTGTGCTCCCATTAAAGACAATCCAGTGGGGACAGGTAAGACTGCATGGKACGTCTTCAATAAAAGACAAACTACAGTCTGTTGTGGACATCTTTAACCTTAAAACCGCCAAAGCCCCAGACATCCCAGACATGGGCCTCATACCAAAGCCATCTTCATGAGATAATTCTAAAACAATAAAGTCCCTTTAATGAGTCTTTAATCCTTGAAGACCTACTAGAGACAACCTCCGTGCTAGTCTACATTACCACTGGGAGTGGACTTAATCCCGACATAGAAGCCTGTAGAGACGTGTATCAATGGATTGATTCTTATCAGTGTCTTGAGGCCTGRATGAAATTTCCTTGCAGGCTGGCCTCTCCACCAAAACTGTTTGTTGCTTTAAACGAACAAACTTGCTGTGAGATATTTGATCACTCGGTTTTCTAAAATGTTCCATTTCACRAAGAGTGATGAAGGATTTCTACATTGAAGATTGATTCAAAATTGTAGATGAAGCTGGACTTCCCATTGAGCCTTAAAGCAACTGACAAGAAAAGGCACCATGCAATTATTGGCCTGCATCGAACGAATAAAACAACTAAAGAGATCTGAAATGACTGGAATTGGGTTAAGAACTGTTCAACACATTATTAATGACCTAGACGCATCGTTCTCCACCGTCAACTTCATGCAAGAAATGCGGTCAGAAACAGTCATTAGTGGAGATCACTTAAACGTGTGATGAGGTTGCATCATAAAAAATGACCATAGCCATGTTTAATAGTGAAAGTAAACACACACAATCTGATGAGAACTTACAGGATTGGAACTAAACAGCTGTGGGTCCATAAGAAARCAACTTGTTAGTTAAACTCATCAGAAAAGAAGCTTCAGTTCACTGGGGAGCATAAAGATTGGACTTGGAAAGGGCGATGGAAAAAAGGTCATGTGACCTGATGAGTCCAGATTGAGTCTATCCCAGAGTGATGGGCGTGTCAGGGTAAGAAGGGAAGCGCATGAAGTGATGCACCCATCATGCATAGTGTCCACTGTACAAGGCTCTGGAGACAGTGTTATGATCTGGGGTTGCTTCAGTCGCTCAGGTCGAGACTCAGCAACCTTATGTGGCAACAAAATCAAGTCAGCTGACGACCTGAATGTACTGTATACATCTATGGAGTTTTCATTCCCTGATTGCATGACCACATTCCAGGACTCATCACTCACTCACTCACTCATCTTCTATACCGCTTAATCCTGTATTCAGGGTCACGAGGGGCCTGGAACCTATCGCAGGAGACTTCGGGCACAAGGCGGGGTACACCCTGTACAGGGTGCCAATCCATCGCTGGCCACAGACACATACACACACTCATTCACACACTACGGCCAATTTGGAAATGTCAATTATGTCTCTGGACTGTGTGAGGAACCCGGAGTGCCCAGAGGAAACTCACCAAGCACAGGGAGAACATGCAAACTCCATGCACACAGAGACGGGAATCGAACCTGGCAGGAATCGAACACCTGGAGGTGCAAGGCAACAGTGCCACCACCATGCCGCCTCCAGAACTACACTTTAACAAACTACACTATACTTTTTAATCAAAGTAGAGTTCTCAAAGGACGCCAGTTTGAAAGATGCACACCATGTGATGCATAAATGTACATAAATTAATCTKYATGCAAAAAAAACAAACATTTATTTTACTTTCATAAGCCTGCAGTTCTATTGATTTTGTACTGTCACAGTGCGAAAAAGCATTTTTTAAATAGCATTTTTGTCTATGTATCTGCAAAAAACCTTAAGGAGAAAAAATGTAATTCAACTTCACAAATTACAATAAAATCGTTATAGCTTGTGTAGAACGGCGCTTAAGTTCTAACACGGTCTGAAACCGATCTGCTGTTGATTAGACAACACTGTCTTAGTCACTTCACAGGCATTCAAAACTCTTTAACTTTTAATGCTATGTGCACAGAATGTCTCTATACCTAATGTCTGTGRAACATTTCTTCAGACCTGACCATTTATCAGACCAAATGCAAACATATACCGTAACCTGTAGAGCTACCAAAATAATCATTACTGCCATTCCAAAAAACTTGTGTAACTGTTACACAAGACYTGTTTTTGCTCTTTAAATTCACAGCTATGCGGCATCTGTGAGACACGATGTATGTATGTGAGGAGGTAACTCACCAGAGGCCCTGTTAGTCGCAGGACTTGATAAAGCTCCTCTCTGTAGGCCAGGGGTACCCAGTGTCGTACAAAGCCGCAGCGGAACACCCGAGCGCTGGGAGCCGTTGCCTCGGTGACCTGACCGATGCCTGCCAGGGGGCTCGCAGCATCTGAGATGCCAGCTTTGTCCATTTAACCATGTAAAGTGGGGGAAAAGGGGGAAAAAACAGAGAGACAGAAAGTACACGAGCGCGACAGAGATCCTGATTCGTAGTGAGTACCAGATCTGTGCTGGAGGCCAAGTTGTAAAGAGGGAGAGAGTTAGAGAGAAAGAGAGAGAGTGAGAGTGAGAGAGAGAGAGAGAGAGAGAGAGAGAGAGAGTTACTTATTAAATAACCTTCTGCCTTCAGCTACCCAGAGAGCCCACAATCAAGCTTTTTATAATTCCCTGCTGTACAGAAGGGGGAGGAAGTGCTCGCTCCAGGGTCTTACATCTTAAACTCAGCGGTAATCTTATCAAGAATGTCTGGGTAAATAACAGCCAGTTGCTTCCGTGCTAGAGGAAATCCTAGTTGTAATTACTCGAGCCAGTGCGAACGCAGCAGGGGGGAGCGCAGTGGCAGAGGGCCACATATTGACCCCTGAGGTATACCATAAACACCGAACACTTCATCAAGCAGCTGAGCATCAATTTCCCACCTGGGTCAGCTTTTTGTTCTGGGTCTGTAGTTTATTGATTGTACATGTGGCTCTATTTGTACTTCTGCACCACCACTAGGTTTGTCTCAGTGTCACATTTTGGGAAGAAGGCGGGATTTATCATGCCTGTAATCATGATCTCATCATGGAAGACTTCCAAGTACATCCAATTCTCAGGTTACAACATTGCATATCACATACAACCTTTGGCCGTAGTGTCCCCAACCGGTTCAGCTGTGATACGTCTTGCGCAACTTTTATTGATCCATAATGTGCTGAACACACTGATTTATTTTCTTCACAGCACCATGATATCCTGTGTGAACAAATGTCTGGGAGGCTCAGAACCTTTCCTTGACTTCYTTTGTCTTTTTAGCATTCTGAAATCTAACTAAGAAAAGGCTAGGATAAAAAAAGTTTCTATTCACACGCTTGTTGGGACAACGCGTATGTATTTYAAGGTATTTGTGGCGCAATCACAGGTAACCTTTGCCCATCACGTGCACGCAGAGGTTCTGGATTATCAGACGCATGTTAAATATCTGAATATAATAAAAGGAAATAGAGTGTGTRAGGTTGAGAGGAGGTCAACTCACAGAAATGCCAAGAAAGAAAAAATCTGTGTCCATTCCCATACGTTTTGTATTCCAGCCATATGGGCAGGGGTGGAYGCTAGCTACATTTACATGGACAATGTTTCTTCAATATGATTCCACCTAAACTGTTTACATAGACCCTGATCAGATGTGTTTACATGCATAAAGCATTTAATCATAATGTAACTATTTTGACTGAYRCAGAGTGGTTCAGTMTGTGGTGATGTGKTTAATCTGCTGGAAATRTAACAGAAGAGTACGTTTTTTCTTTCTCTTTCCGTGTGTGTCCGTGCACACGCTTCCCTGAATGGGCTGCTTCATCACTGCAGGCAACCATCCGCACGTCTGATTCCAAACACCTGCTACATGATGGATGTTTCACAGAGGGAAGGCAAATCATGGAATTACATAYAACCATCAGCAGGCCGCTTCAAATGCTATACACTGCTGTGGGTAGATGTAACACACATCTAATAATACAATTGTGGAAAATTTCAATCTAAAACTCCAAATGGAACAATTAACAAGTTGTAACTGTCAGATATATTACCTTATATGTGAAAATACGATACATAATGTATGACAAGTATTACTTTAAAAAAATTATTGGATTTTCTTCAAAGCATCGAGATTGTTGTCTTTGAAAGTTTTTATTCTCATCAAAGGATCAGTTTGAGATAAGACCATATGTGCTAAAGGAAATGATTCTTTATATCCTTCTTTATTACCTCTATATCTTCTCCATAACTTCTATTGCTCTTGCACTAAACATGTTGCACTATCTGATGGATAAATAGAGTAAGTGGTTGRTTTTATGATCAACTCTAAATATAAGCCAAAAGGAAAGCAAACACTAAGCATCCAAGGTCTACACGTACAGTATGTTCACAGACATGCAGTAGTGTACATACAGTATGAATAAACACTCAGAATTTTATGCTAAAATCTGTTTGCCATTTTTAAGATTACCATTTGTTTCCTTCTTTTCACCATTAGCCATCTTTAAGCATGCCTAAATGGAAGAATTCCCAATGCATTTCCGAAGAAGACAAATTGTCCATCAGTTTGAGGGTGGACTGCCCCAGAGACTAATAGCTAAGATCTTCAAATCCCCGTTCCTACCAGTAACAATAATTTTCGTTCAATTTAAAGAAAAGGGTAAAACATGAACAGGGTCATCATGACCTGGTTGAAAACAACACTCTTGATCTACGTCTARGGGAGTTGTTGCTCTTAAAGCTTGCTCGAAATTGTAATCAATTTTGGTGCATACATATTAGAATAAAAATATTAACATTTTTTTTTTTTTTTTAATTCAAGCTTTTGGAAAATATTTTGTGCATTTGCAAGTCACAGGGATGGTATACAGCACAAATCCCCAAAGTTTATGTCAAATTTGTTTCAGTTATAATAATGTGAATCTTTTAATTTTTTTTCAAAAATGCTATAAWTCACACCGTTTGGTACCAATTCACAAATCAGCCTGTGGCTGTGTTTGTGACCATGTAAATATACAAATCAACACCACATTGGCTTAATGGTTAAGCATTGTCGCTTTGCACCTACAGGGTCCAGGTTCGATTCCTGCCTCAGGGTCTGTGTGAATACAGTTTGCATGTTCTCCCTGTGCTTAATGGGTTTCCTCCGGGTTCTTTGGTTTTCTCTCACATTCCAAAGACATGCAGATTAGGCTACTTGGTGTTCCCAAATTGCCCTTAATGGTTAAATGTTGTAAAGTCAGAATAAAAACAATGGTCGCCATTGGATTCCACAACCGCCAGTTGGACTACAGAGCTTCCTAGATGGACGGATGGAAATAAACAAATTATTATTGATAATCTCACAAACTATAAATTATTTGAACAAGGAAAGAAAAGTTGAGTCCTGTTTCACACAGAACTTTTAATTACAAAAAAAAAAAATTAACATCATGAAACMCATTAGAAACAATACAAAAACTTTGGTTTCCAGCATYATCAGACTCTTTTGTCTATCCAGTTTCAGTTTCTGTTCAGTGTTTAAGGATGGCACATTTTCATAGTACAGGGATGCGCCATATACGTATAGTAGCGTCCGATTAGACATCAACCCATTGCATATACTGTACTGTACATCTGTGGTCCCACAGAGTTCTAATACAGTTCCGAAATCCCACTTGGAGACTTATTTTACTGGGTGTCACAAATACAACACGCATGTCTCTCGTACACAAAGAGATCGCACGTCTCCTGCGTGTTGTAGCACTATTTATCTGCAAAATTTTCTTTCTTAAAGATATTACTTCCATGAATTATAAAGTAAGGAGTGGCTCCTAGATGCAGCATAACCAGCGCTAGTGATAGTTCAAAGCTTGGGGCAAAAAAGAAGATGTTGTACAACAAAAATGTTTTGTTAAAGACAGCCGGGTGTGTCTGGGGACAGTAATTTGAAAAATGCCTTTTATCTCATTTTGCTGAAAAACTGTTCATATAGTATGTAGGTGTCTATTTACTTCTTGCTTGTCTGAGCAATAGAAAAAAGAAACAAGGGAAATAAGGATGGAAACAGGGGATGCTACGACAGGGTTATGGATATATATATATATATATATATATATATATATATATATATATATATATATATATATATATATACCAGAACAGAAGGAAAATATGAATTTATAGGTGAAGTTTGTAAAGTTTTAAAGTACTGAAAGATTATAATCATAACATCATTTAAAAAGCTGTGGTTCACTGTACTGTAGGTATAACCACTGTGGCGGAAACATTGTGTGCTGTGATGGACTAAATAAATCAGTGCAGTATTAAGCTACCTTGAAGAATTACACCTGATTATGGATATTTATAATATATATCAGGATATTTTCTGGTCATGCAAAGTGTCATTTTACACCAATATCTGTTCCAAATTTAAGTTTTACTTAAAGAGTAAATTAGAGAGAGAGATTTCATTAACTTTCAGTTTTTTGCTCTGGGTTATGTTGGATCCAGAGATTGTCCTGGGAAACTTGGCGTGGATGCCTAGGCATCGTGCAAACATGCATGTGGAAATCAGGGAGCCCAGAAGAATATTTTAAGGAGATAAACACACACAAAAACTGATAAATCTTCTCATGTTGGACCTGATGTGAAAGTCCAAGCATAAAAAGCTTTATGACTCCAATTAATATCCATCACATTACTAATAATTCTATCATCTACCTAAGATTTGCATAGTCTGATTAGGTTTATAAAGAAATTAATCTTGAAGGGGTCCATCATCATTTCCTGTACATTTAAAGGAATCTGCAAAAACTTTGAAAAATCCTCCCCTACACCCACTAGTAGGGACATCCTTGGTCAAAAACACGCTTCAAAAGTGCCCTCTAGAGTACACTCGGAGTGTTTTTTTTAAAAATGATGAATTGCCCTCCAGGATGTCCCTGTGAGCAAAAGAATGTAATAAAGTGTTCTCTGTCMSGCATTTCTATCTGAGAATATGTAATGAAGCACCCTATAGGGTTTCTGCTTTACACAGTACAAGAAAATGAGATGCCCCTGAGTGGGAAAAACATGAATTAATGTCCTCCATGTGCCCCTGGKTTTTTTTTTTYCTGTTCTGTGTAGAAGGTGCTCTTTTTTCTTTTCTCTCAATCTGCAYCTTTTCTGTTTCAGGCTTGTGTATGAAATTTTMAAAAGAAATTGTCAGCTGGAASTCGGCATTAAAGGCGACTCACAGCCTGAGCCTGCAGAAAGTGAGCATCCAGTTGAAGCTCCATAGTGTCACCCAGTTACCCAGCTAGYTAACTCCMTAAACTTAGCGAAAATGCTAAGGTGGCTAATATTCATTTATATGCTAATGTTACGTTTCATTTGATTTAATTCTATCAGAAGTGAAATTATGAGCAGTTATGTTTAACAGCGTACCGTGGATGCGTGAAACTGTGGACGCGTCTTAAATCAACTGCTGGACAGAACGTTTGCAGTACTGAGATCTCCGCCTGAAGTTTAACCAGCAAACTAAGTGAAATCCAAATGTTAAGTAAAAGTGATGTTATGAACAGTTATGTGCCGGATTTAAAGATTTACTTTAAAATAAGCTACTAATGCGCTATTGTCTCAATGTAAACAAACACCTGCACCAATAGATATTAATTAGAAAAGCTAAAGTGAATATTTGTACTGGGATTAGTTCATATTTTCACTTTGGCTGAAATAACAGCGCTGAAGTGTTATAAGTAAATTTGAATGTTTTTTGTTAGAAACTTAAGGCATGAACCAGTGAGAAACAGGTGCAGATGACGACAGACGATCAGGCCGGTGATTAATATACTGATGCTGAATGCTGAGTGGTTGGAACAGACGAGAGGGGAACTGAGGTCGCTGCCGAGGTTGGTACATAAAATAAGGACATTTTCCCTCTTCCATGTCTTTTTAGTGGCTCCAACAAATTTCTAAAACCTATTAGACCGTTTTTGTATTTCAGCAATAGGTTTTCTAACACATGCAGACATATGAATCAAAGATCACTTTCTTAAAGATTTAAATTCATAGCGCAAGAGAAAAACAATACAAAACTATGATGTGTAGARTAGAGTGTGATGATGATGATGATCACGGCATGCATACAGTGATTTCATGAGTCCTTGCTGTATTGATGTAAAATGTCAAATGACTGCCTTCACTGCCTACACTTATAATAAATTATACATGGGAAAAGTGTACATTAGAAAATMAGTTTGAACCGACGAACAACAATGCAGTGTACGGTATACTTATTCTTTGCAGATCTATACTGTATATACAGTATGTACATAAAGAACTGAATAAATGTTCTACAGTAAATAACACACATAGCATTTCTAAATATGGAATATTTACAAGCCCAAATGTTCCCATTTATACATWAAGTGCTATATTTTATTTTGTGGCTCCAGGGCTTCCCTGTTGGTTCCTGGTTCCATGCAATCAGCACACTGTGTGTCTGAGAGTTAGTGATGAAAACCATTTGGCTCGGATCACCAAACGGCTCACTGCCATATATTCTAAACCAAAGTATGAATAACTGCTTCCAAGCAACAGCTTTAGTTAAAGTGTCCAATTTGTCTCCACATTTGGTTACTAATGCATGCCCAGCCTGGCTCGTATATGCAAATCAGATCGCATAGTTCAATATGGAATCGACTGAATTATGGCCGACTCCAYGCTGGACATAGTTCTGTGGGTGCTTGCTTTGACTCATCATGAACTATTCATTAAAGTTGGCCAATTAAGAGAATAGTTAACCATGTTCTCTGTCGCAGTTTTACACTGTATTTGATCTCTGCCTCCTTGTCCCTCTTGAACAATTTTAAGCGTCACCTACTATCAGTCAAGTTCAGTGTGTTTGCACAGCATTATAAAAGGCCTGTTACGGTCGCAGGAGAGGAGTGGTAATTCTGAAAAACTGCTATAAAATATCTCGCTGGCTCAATATAAAGCTCTGCTTAGTTCACGGGAGGCTTTTAAAACCTCTGCAGTGCAACCTTTGGATTCTCTGAAGCATTTTTTGAGACAATCATTGCCTTGTCCTGGTAAGTAGTGTGTGGCGAAAAATAACTATGTAGGTTTTTTTTTGTTTGTTTATCATGTTTTCATCATTTTCAAGACTGCTGCAATTCAGAATTTTCCTAAAGGCTGCATTGGAAAATGTATGTTATGTTTATTGGTTCATTTTGAAACGCGTTGTTCAGGGGAATCATCAAACTGTTTCATTAACGTCTTTCATTAACGTTGATACCTTTGTGGTTTAAAACATGAGAAAATGATGTAATTTTGGTCTCCTTGTTGTTTTTATTCTCCAGGACTGAAGAAACCATGAAAATCTGCTTTAGAATCCAGTTCGTCCATCTCACGCTCATCTTTGCCTGCGGTGTCCACAGTGCCAACGGTAAACCCTATAAATGAAATYCATTAAAATCATATACAGAACGTATAAAGCTCAAGCTTAATGTTAACTTAACCTTACCTTATTGTAAGCTGATGGAATAATATCTCTACTAAAAAAAAAATCCACAGTTCTCATTTGGCTAAGCGACAGTTTAMTCAGGGTGCCAAAATATATAAACCCAAATAATGACCCTTAGATCATTATTCTTTCATTGGTTAATTCTTGTTTGGGTAATAAAATTTTAATTAGCTGAGTGTTATACATTGTGAGCTAGCAATGTAACATGTTAGCTTAACACTCGCTAGTTATCTAATTAGCCACATTTTTTTTATTTCATTTACAGCAGCAACAACAAAAACAAACATTTTGACTTTTTACTTAACGTAGAATGTTAGCTTATCACTTCTTACCTCAGAACTTTAYTAGTTATTTAATTAGCTGCTTTTTTGTATTTCCTTTACAGCAAAAAATATATATTTTTTTTAGCTAGCACGTTGACATTAGCTTAACACTMCTTACCCCAGAACCGCTCTAGTTATCTAATTAGCCACATTTTTTTATATTTCATTCATAGCAAAAAAATTACATTTTGATTAAATCCATATTAAATAGTAAACTTAACATGATCACTTACTCCACAAGTGTACTCTAATTATCTAAATAGCCACTATTCTTTCCATATCAGTGACAGACAAAAACAATTTTTTAAAAATTTTTTATTTTATTAAATCCATAATTAGCCAGCAATGTAACATTAGCTTATGTCTTACTCCGGTTAAACATTTTTTCAGTATAAGTTACAGCAAGAAAATTAACATATTGACTAAGCAATAGATTTTATTAAACGTTAGCTACCACGTAAAGTGTTAGTGTAACATTTTTTACTCCAGCAACTTGCTGATAATTTAGTCCACTATTATTTTTTCCTATTTCAATTACAGCAAGAAAAAAATTAACATATTGACTAAATCCAATCATTTTGAATTATGTTATGGTTCTGTTCCTCCTTTGMTTTTTGCATTTAGGATCTTTTTTGAGATATTTTGTCTTTTTTTTTTCTTTGATTTGTTACTATTCTTTTCACACCACCTGAAACTGTCTGATATATATAATACTGTACTGGGTTATTCCTATTCAGTAATGATACCAAAATTAGTAAAGTCTGTTTTATTTGCACAATTAAATATAAAAATCATGACGCCCCCGGTGGTCTGGAGGTATTATGATACAGAACTTCTCAGATCTAATCTAAGATAAGATAAGATAAGATACCGTAAGATAAGATGAGACCAGAGCGGTATAGACAATGAGAGTGAGTAAGATAAGATAAGAGACCAGACATTTTTATTAATCCTGAGGGAAATTGCAGCTCTGCAGCAGCACAGACTGGAACACAGATGAAAACATGCACAAGTACTTCAAAGAAAACAAAAAAAGGATAAATCAAGTTCAAAAAGTACAAAAAGTAAGTCTAGAGAAGACATTTGCGTGAATGTTGCGAATACTGTGTGTAAGATTGTCCAGCAGCTGCCAGAATAAACAYGTACAATATACAATGATAATTCACTCGTCATCAACAACAAGGAGGTGGACCATACCCCTCAATAAAGTTCCTAATGACTGCAGGTATCAACAATCGRCAATCTTTTGTTTTTTGTTAAGAAAACAGAGAGTGGAAAAGAGTCATTGTTCAATGGTCTGTATTTTTTTAAGTGTCCTTTGTTTGACCACCGTCCCTAGTGAGTCCAGTCTGCTTTAAGCCTATTAAACTTATTAGGATTTTTCTCCTATTGGCATCTAGAGTTAGAATTTGTGATGAAATTGTGATTCAGTCGTCCTCAATGCTTACTAACCCTTAACTAATTTGTGTTTTATTCAAACTCAACAGTCACCATTCAGTCAGAGCCACCAACAAACGGAGGGTTCGTTAAAACCCGACCGGAGCAGACCGTGTCCCTGACGTGCGCAGTCGAGAACTCCGCTCAAGCAGAACAACTGCTGTGGTTCCGAAATGGCCGGGAAGTGAGCCTCAAAGATGAAAACCGCTTCAACACGAGCCACGTGTGTGTGCAGCCAGTTGACAGAGACGACAATTTCGTCACCTTCACCTGTCGGTTAAAATCTAATGCTAATGTGAAAGACTCCATCCAACTAGAGGTTCAATGTGAGTATAAAAGGGAGACCTGAGGGTTTGATCATGGTTTCAGTATCTTGCTCAATAAGGAATAAAACAAGATAATCAGTCATGATGTGGTGCAATGTGTCAACCACACTCTAGTTGATCATTTTCCTATAACACAACAACCTGAAGTGTTTTATTCCTCTTAGAACACAGGAAGTCGGAACAGTTATTATTTATCTACTGCATTTTTATTTCGTAACAGACAAAACATTTTAAACAGTTTAACCATTCACAGTTACATTTAATGTGTTTAAAACATCAGTGAGACACATGATCACTTTTAAACAGTGCTGCGTGAAGGTCTTGAGCACCTCTCTGCTTTTTCTTCATATTAAATTAAATTAAATGATAACGATTCAATTAAAGAAATGGGAACAAGTGTTTTACTGTGACAGGCTGCAAAGTGCCTAAAGATTTAGAAAATGTCAAAAATTGGTTGTTTATGTATGGATATAAAGTGTCAATCATCCTATCTCATATTATTTAGTTCACCTTGATGTCAATTTTATTTTTAGCGCAATATTATTTTATTGGTTGCAAACATGCATAACGGATGTGTATATGGATGTGTATGTGACGGATAAGATCTAAATTAAAATTTGATGCTAGAGCAGCTAGAAGCATCAGTGTCATTCTGTGACTGATCTCACGTTATTTTCTCCCTTAAAGTTAGATGGGGGGAAAAATGCAGCTTGTCATGTCAATGAGAAACCAGAAAGTACAAAGTTCTCTGTACTAAAGGTGTTCTCAGGACATAAAATTTCATCAGTGCTTATATTAATGATTATACATTTTTCTTTTTTAAATGACAGCATTTTATTTACTAGTTTATTACACAAGTCCCTGTGAAAGATAATACTAATGTTAATAATGTTAACGTTGTACATTAACGTTATCTCTTGCAGATCCTCCAGCCCTGGGACAGAATGTAGACATGAATGTTGAGGAGAAAAGTGATGCCGTTCTGTCCTGTGACGTTCGTGCTTATCCTCCAGTAACTGTAGTCTGGAAGAAGGACGACAACCTTCTTGACCTTTCGCCTAGCAACTACAAGACCAGCAATGACGGGTTTACGGCTTCGCTTTCTATCTCAAACGTTGACCGGGATGAGCATTGTGGTGTGTACAGCTGCGAGGCCAACTCCACCCTCTTCGGAGTCAACAAAAAGAGCTTCAATGTCACAGTTGTAGGTTCGTGTCTTTATAAAATCATTCCGAAATTCGAAATTCTATATACACTACTGACTATGTCTTAGCAATGTATCATGTCTGTATATTCAATACTGCAAATTTATAAGAACGGCTTCATGCATTATGTTAGCGATATTTAAGCATATTAATCACATCACAGGTTGTGCTGGTTATCAGCACGGCCGTGACGCGCTCATTACAGTGCTGATATCCAGCACAGCAGCAAAGGTGGGAAGAGTAATAAAATTTTGTACTCAAGTAAAAGTACAGTTACTTCAGTGAAATTCTACTGAAGTACAAGTAAAGTTACCATTATATAAGTCTACTCCAGTAAAAGTAACTCATTAAAAATTTACTCGGAGTAAAAGTTACAGTAGACTTTTATAATGGCAACTTTACTTGTACTTCAGTAAAATTTCACGTCAGTAACAGTGGAGGATTCTAGTGGAGATCAAAAAAGACAAGAGGATATAAATCTCAAACTAGTTTTTAATTGAAGGAACACCTTTGCATAATAAAGCTGTTGCCTTTCTTATGCTTGAAAATCAAAGTGGTCGCTTAAATATGACGTTACGTCCCAGTTTAGGGTCGGGCTGTACAGCAAAAGAATGGTTCAGGGTTCTGTTTTAAACTGTATGGAAATGGTGGTATATGTGCACACAAGCAGGATCAGCTTCAGGGTGGACATTAGTATCCGTGTTTTAGTAGATAGAGTACCTGCAAAAAAAAAAAAAAAGACAAAACACAAACATAAATACAGGTACGTTCCCTGACTCCCTAAATTAAAAACAGTGAATAAATTCCCTCTTCACAAAATAAATGGCAGCCACACGCCTACTACTGGTGAGTGCACAAACATACAGTGAAATTATCTACAAATATATACAAAGAGCAAAGCAAACCAAACCAAAGAGGCAAAGCAATAATCAAAGTCAGTGGAAGGCAAAACGTCAAAACCAAAATCTACAACCAAATATCAAACCACCAAAATCACAAACCAAAAAAAAAATCTCCCTCCGACACCTCCACTTCCTTGTTCCCGCGTCTCTCTCCGGTTTATATATATCTGGTCGCGCTGGTTGATGACGTCACTCTCAGGGCGGAAGCGRCCGTGTGGAAGGTCAGGTAGATGCCGATGTGGGTAAACAGTCAGAAAACCTGGAGTGGAGTCTGGAGCGGCGCGCGACCAGGACACAATAAATACACACGAGCGCAACAAAGCATTTATACAAAGCAGAATATTTTTTTATTATATTTGCATTTTCATTCATTTGCTTTACTCAGTAGCGAATGTGATTTAAAATATAGCGAAGTACAGTACTTCAAACAAAACATACTTAAGTAAAAATAAAATTACAGAGTTTAAAAAGTAGAAATACACACAAAAAAACAACAGTAACGCGAGTAAATGTAATTCATTACTTTACACCTCTGATCCTGAGTAATAAATATAGTTTAACATCATAATGCTGTTACCCTCTATTATCACCGCTCCTGAAATGCCTGCGTCCAATCAGATTACTCGGTCAGAGCTAATATTAAATTTGTAAAATATTAATTATTTCCCGAAAATCTAGCGGAGCTACACAATCCTTCACTACACTATTTGTCCTTGACCTGGATTATCAGTACAATTCAATTCCATTGCGTATCTCTGAATTATTAATATTAATACAAGGTACTAATACAGAAGGTAAGTTGTTGAAGCTTTCTAGAATCCTTCATGTACAGCGCAACAAAATGGATTTAATGTTACTCATATAGTTTTTCAAGATCACATTGGTATATCCCTGGATCTAATGTTTTAGATAAATTAGTGTCATTCACATCTTTTACCCATGTTGTCCACAATTTGCTCACCTGCCACTTCCAAGCCATCAGTCTGATCAACAGGGAAAAAGAGAGAGACAGAGAGAGAGTAGAGCATTTTTCAATACATTACATAAAGCCTTACGTAACATGTTTTTGGGAAGGAAGAAAGGAATGGCAGAATGGTATGACTGGAGAAAGAAAGAAAAAAAGAAAGAAAGAGAAAGAAAGAAAGAAAGGAATGGTAGCATGCTATATTTATAAAGGATGGAAAGAGGAAATCAGTTTATTATAACAAGTGAGAATAAAGTACGCAAACAGTGCAGTATACTCTATCACCAGAAAATTGTTGCAATATACCAAACAAGTCTGGGACATGGTGTTTTTATGTAGAAGGATATTGAATAAGGACAGGGACGGAGACAGTGTTGTACATTCCCCAAAATAAACTTTATCCTGAATTCCTATAAGATAGTTACAGTTGTTGTTGTTGTTGCTTAACTGTATTGCTGTATTATAGTATACTAAGGTTTGTGATCTACTGTATGCAATATAAGTGATGAATGTTTAATATCACAAATATCAGTACGCTCAACACTAAAATGTCATTGTAAAGGATGCTCGGTGAGGCACACCAACACATTGTTTCGGATTTTACTTGCATATTTGTCAAATTTTGTATATAAATAGGAAGATTTAAACATTAGTTACGTGGCTAATAGACTCATCCTGTGGGTGGCTGTGGGATTTATTAAACACATGGTGTTGTATAATGACTGACACTCTGTAAAGTTTCTTTTTGTAAAGAATTTGTCCGCATCGACTCGTGATCAGATTTTAAGAGTGATATTTTAACTTTGCCTGCTTCACTAATTAAGTTAAATTAAATAAATAAGGATAATGTATGTCATTTTCTTTCACTGAAATGGACGAGCTCTATGTTGGCTTTGGGGCGGGGTTGACTGCTGGGCCAGTAAAAAAAAAAAAAACTTAAATCTTAAATACAAAGCAAAATGTATTGATGTTTCAAACTTTTCCTTAGGGACCAATGTAATTATATTATTACAGGAATAGGACCGATTTCAAATTAACCTACTTTTTAATGTAAATGTATAAATCAAAACAAAGCCTTGATTATTATTCATACTGCTAGAATGGGGGGAAAAAAAATCTTTACTATTTTATAATGCCAAAGTTTTGTCATCTTTCGAAACTAGCCACAATAACCTGTAAACTTTTTGTTCTTAAAACACAGACAGAACGATGAAGTTCCCTCTTTGGCCTGCAGTAGCTGGAGTAGTGGTGGTCATCCTGACAATGCTCCTGGCTGTCATTTCCCGACTGGATAGGATTATAAAGGTATAATAATGGAAAGTAAAGTGCATGCCGTGTGCTCTGTGCGAATCTGAAGTAGGAGATGATTCATTCAGATGCACTTAGGAAGCTTTTTAACACCTATTTTCCTTGTTATTCACTCTTATTCATGTGATTTTTTTTTTCCCTTTCAGTGCTTTAAAAAAGGCTGATGCTCCATCAAGTGGGCCATCGTGTGCAGCGCGTTACAGCCAAATGCACAGAGAATCACAAAGAGGACATACACGAAGCAAACACTTCTCACATAAAGTGATCTGTTTAATTAAAGACATTAAATACTTATCACTGTCAACATCTTTTTTTTTTTTTTAAATACTAAAATACAATAAAAGTAACCACTAAAAGTTTAAACGTCTGGCATCAGGCTAATCCTTCATCCTGCCTTTTAAATGCTAACGATATTGCACAAGCGTGGTTTGAAGAGGTGAGACACATTGACCCCTGAGTAACAATACAAATCCCTAGAGCATTGACTTTCTTCGTCAATAACATGGCAATATAAACCCAGTAAATTATATTGCTAGCTATTATAAAGTTTCACGGCCAGGGTCAATGATTTCTCGTAAAAACATGCACAGAAAAAAAAMCCCCTAAAACACAGCATGGTGATGTTTGTGCGCTTATTTTTAGTAGAGATCATTTTTGCTCCAGCATACTGTTTATCTACATATAGCAGTTATTTATAGGATTGATTAGGAATGTATTCCTCAACCACAAGAGGATATTTTTGTTCATGTTTGTTTTTCCTGTATCGAGCATGACGCACTGCGGTTCAGCAGATTTATTCCATTATATATTTTTCACTCACTCCCAAATTCTCTATAACACTCATCCTTCACAGGGTCACAGGAAGCCTGGAGTTTATCCCAGGGGGATCAGGGTGAAGTCTATCCAGATACACGAGACATAGACAGGGTGTACTCTGTCTTGTGGCATGAGACAGAGTACACCCTAATGGGGTAGCAGTCCATCACAGGGCACATACACTGTCACACACATACACACTACACGGAATTTGGAAATAAGCCTAATCTACACATCTTTGGACTGTGTCCTGATTAAATCCTAATTCTATCCCTTTGTTAAAATAAAGCAGTAACATGAATTCATTTTCTTGGTGGATTTAATGGATGTAATTTTGTATCATTTAATAACTGATTCTGTGCTCATTTATCTTTCCCTAATTTAGTCATGAGCTTAATATTGATGTACCCATTTAGATATTTGAACCTTTAAACAAACACTAATTAATATTACAGTTAATTACTTTCATTAAGTTTTAAATTCCTAATTAATAATTGATTCATTTTAAGTGAGCTAGCAAATCATTCGCTAAGATAACTAATGAAAATCATTATGATCAGTTGTTTCTGACTTTTAATGCACACATTTTGTTTGAACACCAGCGCACACCATTACAGAGGCTAGAAAGAAAGGATGGAAGAAAGGAAGGACTAAAGGAAGTAAGGAAAGAAAAAACAAAATAGCAGAATGACAAACTGCCAGCATGATACAGTATATAAAGAAATGAATGAATGAAGGAAAGAAAGAAAGCAAGAAAGGATGGATAGAGGACAGGAAGGACTTAAGGAAGAAAGGGATACAGAAAGGAAAGGAAGGAAGAACGGAGAGAAGGAAGGAAGGAAGGAAGGAGAATTGCCAGTTTGTTTTTTTGCGAGTAATATAAATAAATAAAAACAGAAAAAAATTACAATGTAACAACAGAATGATGTTGCAACATATCAATAACCAGAAAAAAATAGAAAAAAAAGAAAGAAAGAGGGAAGGAATTGATCATACTATTATAGCAGGTGCCAAACCATTGAAAAGTCAAAAACACACAAAGAAAGATGAAAAACTATTGCAGAACATGAACAGAAATGCAATTGTTGTCATTTCCAACAAAAGAAAGAAAGAATGAATGAAGTCAATACGACTCTTGAATCCGACCAATCAAATCGAGGGATGTGGCGGGGGCGTGGCTTTACACAGTGTCTTATTAAAACGCGGGGCGGGGTTTTGGGCGGGACTTCACGGGCTTGGGCTGAGGGTCCGCCAAATTCAAACTCCGAAAGCGAGGCAAAAACATTCCTGCAGCGCGGAGCAGCAACACTGAGCGGGTAAGATCCGGGATGTGATCTAATGTCTGCTGTGTGTGATTCCAATAATGTGCACTTTAAAAAAAAGATTTAAGCGTTTGGTGAAAAACAAGCGATTTAAGGCTGCACGAGCTGGATGTTAGCGGGGTAAGGGCTAGCTGGCGTTAGCATCGGCTCTGTATTGTTTCACAGGATTAACTATAAACTCCCAGCTGCTCTGAGTAATATGACAGCGTGATAAAATGTTAAACTGTTTATAGAATGTTCTTGTTTAGTTTTATTATGATAAGAAAATGCTCCCTGCATTGAAAAATATGAAAACCATGAGATTCTGGGCGTACAGATCTGCGCATGCGCAGAAAATCAATCCAACGCAAAAGTTTATATCTTAAGTGAGGTTGCTTTTTTCCCTCCCACCTTTGCTTAATAAGTGGTCTCTTAGTCACACAAGTGTGTAGTGTGATTTCTAACTTTGTAGGAACAGTTTTGGACAGAATCATGTATGTGTGAGAGAAGGTCAGGTGTCCACAAACTTTTGGTTTTATTGTGTGTTTTAGGGTATTTATTAGAGCTCGAGGATTTTTTTTTTAACCATATGACAGAACACATTATGTCCAAGTAGGTCTGATTTATAGGTAAAAAAAAGAAAGAAGTAAGGGAACTAGGTCACACAATTATGTTGTTGTTGTTGATATTTCATGTAATCAGGTTTCCACCTGGTGCACACACTCATCTCTAGGCTCAATGTTATTACACAAACAGCCTGTGATATTAAAAGCCATATTACATTCTTTTATCCAATTTCCCTTTGGGAGTAATAAAGTATCTTTATCTAGATCTATATCTATTCTCTCATTTGTAATGGTTATAATTTCCCATCAGTCCTTGCAGCACCGGTTCCCATCATGTCATCAGCTATCGTGAACAGCGTGAGCGGCTTCGGCTCCACCGTGTCAGGGATGTGGCGTTCCCACAGCGTCCTCCCCGAGTCAGACCCCGAGAGCTCCCCTGAGGCGCCGCAGCAGTTTCGGAAGCTACGCTCCTCCAGCTCGCTCAACTCCCTGCGCATGTCTCTGAGGAAGAGGCTTCCTCTGAAGACCGTGCAGTCGACCAGCAACATCATGGATGATCCGAACAGCGAGGGGTTCCAGAACAGCAAGAAGACAAGCACAGTCACGCAGATGAAGCGCACCGCCAAGAACACCTTCGGCAACGCTTATCAGGTCAGGTCCTTTACAGATAAATGTGTCATGATATACACTTTTTTTTTCTTCAGTTTTATCCTCAGAGATTGTTTCCCGGCTCAGCATCCCAGCTGCAACATTAACTAGGGGAAAAAAAGCAATGCTGAGTGTTCACACTATTAACAGTCTTTATTTCTTCCTCTCAGAAGTTCCAAAAGAGCACACTATCACGTGAGGAGTGCCTGGTCAGGACGCCCGGCGCTATCTTGGAAGGTGAAGAGAACGAGTGCGCTCCTGCGTCGACACGCACGCCTAAACGGCAAGTCACGACTCCCAGGCGAACGCCGAGATCAGCCACAAAGCGAACCCCGCGAGCCGCCGGTACCCCAGAGCCCAGCGAGTCGGCTGTGAGAGCGGTGAAGACCGGAGGGACCAGGAGGCAGCTCGTACGCATGGCAGCACTGAGGAGCCCTTTCGCATCACCGAACTCGGCAAACCGTCACAGGTGAGAAGCTTTCAGGGTTCTGGTGTAACTTTAGTTATATTGTGTTAGCTCTGTAATTCAGTGTAGTCACTTTTATGGGTCCTTTTTCTCCTGCTTCAGGCAGTTTGATCAGGATCTGGACAGCGTCTCAAAAGGCCTCAAGAAACTAAAGAGACTCTCTCGGGCATTTGATGAAGTCATCGGGAGAGACGAGCGGTAAGTTGGTGTGCTTCACTTCATACTAGGACTCGACTGATTACCAGCCTGGCTGATTATCGGGGCAGATCATCAGTAGAGTCTAAGTGTCTTTAATGAAGTCTCTGCAGTCCTGTATTCCTGTGAGAAATGTAGCTGCTTGAGAAAAATCAGACAATCGTTAGTGCTGTTGAATCAAATCAAATCGACAATTTGCCTTCTTTTCACGGCTCTGATAAACATATAAATGTAACGTAAATGTTATCAGAGAAGCAACCAAAAACAATATGGATAACTACAACCACTCGTAGTGCTACCACCACTGTGCTTCACTTTAGGGAAAATATTGACGTTTGAAAGACGTCCATTATGTGGCTCTTTATCAGATTATAACATGGGCCAATAAATAATATTTATATATAAATATAAGGAGTTTCACTGACTGGTTSTTCTTCCACTGCTTGGATTGAAAAATGCCTCATTTTGTGGTGGATCACATGAGAATGTTAAAAGTAAATAATAAATCTTAAGTTATTCCAGAGATAGAAGTGCAGAGAAAAAGACTGTAAAATCATYACAAAACTCTTTGAGTAGTCAGTTGTTTGTAACGTCTGCTTTCCTAATAAGTAGTACATACAGTAGTGCTGACCCAAATTCTATTTATGTCTGTTTGTTTAAAAAAAACACTTAAGTCTACACATTCACACATCCTGTTTTAGTGTCCAGTCTATTTCCTGTTTAATATTAGGGTGGTTCCTCTAACGGCTCTCTGTTCTAAAAACACTCTTCCCGCCAGATGTTGAGCATGAGGGAATGATTCGGTTGCTTTGGGGTGCGTCCGAGGGCCTTACACACATACGCACGCGCACACACACACACACACACACACACACACACACACAGTAAAAAGTAAATCTGTTCTACACTGAATGATTTATTAAACTGTTTCATGTTTTGATGCATATGTTCATACGTTATAGGTTCTTGTTGTATACTGTTGGAATATCTTTAAAGTGTGTGTGTGTTTTGGACAGCACTGTACAGTATCAGTCCTCAGACTGTCTAAAGTCCTGTTATCTAAGAGTGCTACCCCACCCCCTAAAATTCCTCACATAACTCTCGTCCCGCCAAGATTTTCAAACTCCTTTCCATTCAGGGACGTCTGAAGAGCGTCTGCTGTTCCCTGCACTTCGTCACTGACTTCACGCGGCATGCTTTGTGCTGTGGATGAGATCATCTCCTAGGAGCTAATATTCCCACTGCTCCCGGAAAGAGATCTCTTATAATGAAGGCATTTATGGTGCATATTCTGTGCGCGTTTCGAGCACTCGTGTATTCAATTGAAGCACAAGCTCAATTTTTTATGAGAACCGCACTGTCCAAGAGTAAACACATGTTTATGAACCACTCCTCATTAGAGCTGGTCAGTTTAATCCAGTTTTGTTTGTTGATTTAGAACCGATGCATGTTTTAGGTGAACTTGCAAACATGAAATGATGTAAAATGAACAAATTCCTTGAAATTTTAAAATATAATGTGCTTCCATCATCTGTAAATACTCGCATTTTATGAAAAATTCGCTGCTTCTTCTTTGGAGTTTATGGCTGGTTAGTGCAACACCACCACCTAATGGACTGGAGTGTAGCGAGGATGATTGATGGGGCGGAGGGGAAAGATTATTGGTTTGTACAAGAAATTTAAACACAAGTTACACCGTACTTTGATGAGTCTCAACACTCTCTGGTGAGCATTTTTGGTGAAATACAAACGGTGGTGAAAGAACCTGAGTGGATCTTGTTAGAGCTGAAGCTAGCAGACGTTACATTTCCTGAAATTACTACAATGCAGAAATGAGAGATGATGTCGGAAGAGAAGAAATACGATGCTACACACAGGATGACCACAATAGCCGAAGTTACATTTACATGGTGAGGTGCATATAAGATCTGATGAATACATGAACAGATGCCCTCGACTGGTCAGTGTGCACCACAGAAAGCAAGGGCAATAGTGCATCATGGGGGAAAAAATCCCTTAAAATGTTTTCCTCATTTTTAATGTCCGCGTATACACTTGACATTTAAAGACTGGTGGCCTTTCAGACTGCAGATGTACAGACCCAAGTACCGAACCCTGAGGCATCTCAGAAGATCCTGACAAGGAAACAGGAGGGTGTGCGCGCCAATGACCTTTTACATGTGGTGCAAGAGAACAAGTTGACCTACAGAAATCTGCTTCGGCTGCCCCATCAGCCTGCACTCAGTCATTTGAATATGTTTCAGTGTTTTCTGTTCATGCATTTTCAGTAAAAAAACGTCTCGAATTAATTTGTGAAACTGTAGCCTAACCTGTCTTTCATTTTGGCAGCCGCAAATTCAAGTACTCTGTTATGTCCGAGTAAAGCCTGAGGTAAAATCATTTTACAAACCAAAAAAAAACTTTTCGTGTGCATGAAGGCTATTTGTCCATGATATGACCAAAAGTATGTGGACACCTAAACAGCGAACATTGTTGATCTTTCAGATTTAGTCCCGTCTTTGCTGTTGCTAAAAGCTCCAGTCTTTAGAGAAGACTGTATGCTAGGTGTTTAAAGCGTGGCTGTGGGATGTTCATTTTGTGCAAGAGTATTGGTGAAGACTAGATATTAATCTTTAATCTAGTAATTATTAATTACAGATTTAACCGATTCAAAATGTGTCCACCTAATGATATTTGTCTTGAATAGTAATGCTCTGTAGCTCACATATATCTTCCGATTGGTGGTTGTTGAAAAGAAAGGACATCCTGACATTCAGAAAAACGCTTACTTTGTCAGCCTGCGCGAAGATGGACAAGCAGTGCTCCCAAATTGGGCGCCTTTCCAATAACTGGGCTACTTTTATTACCTTTGGCTGGAACAATGTGTCTTGGGATGGTGATAAATGTTATGTGAGAGAAGGTACAGTCCCGTGCAAAAGCCTTGAAGAGAAAAATGCCCTCATTTCTTTATAGCAAATTAATTTAAATGATGGACATTAATAAAAAATTTTTTTTAAGGGAACAAATGTTTTGCTGCAAAGTTCCTAAAGATACACTTTAAAAATTGGTGGTTTATGTACCAACCTGGGCAGCGACCTCATTTCCCCTCTCGTCTGTTCCAACCACTCAGTGTTCAGCATCAGCAGTATACTAATCACTGCACTGATCATCCGTCATCATCTGCACCTGTTTCTCACTGGTTCATGACTTCAGATAGATGCATTTCTTTTTTTTTTTTTTTTTTTTTTTTTTTTCAGGATATCTATTTGTTTTATATATTAGCAATTTTTGCTTAAAGGATTCATAGATCACTGTGTGACTTAACAAACAAACAAAAAATGGCTCACGTACAGGGACTGGACTGAAATGTTTCATGACGTCCTTCACAAAGCCTGGAGAGCTACAATAAAAAAAGAGAAGCTGTAACACTAGCGGACAAAGTCTGTCAATAATTGTGAGCATCGAGCTACACAGACATGTAGAGGAAACTCATACAGGGGGTGATGGTTGGGGGTCCACATACTTTTGGCCATTTAGCATGGCTTCATCTGATACGATGAATGAATTAATAATTAACCACAGCTAAAACCACACTTTGTCTGCTGCATGTTTTTTAATGTTTTATCTCTCTTTTTTTTTTTTTTTTTACCAAGTTGCATGAATTTAAACAGCCCGTTCTGTCACGTTGCCTTTCACACACTAGAGGCGCCTCTAAGATCCTGAATCTCATTTATTTGACATGTCTATGCAGGACCGAGGCCATGGAGCATTACAGAAGAGTGCTGGTTCAGAGCTACGGCTCCAGCGCCGATCCGGGGACCGTGACCGGGAAATTAAACAGATCCTTCATCCAGAAGCAGAGCCGACAAATCCGGCAGCGAGTGGGCAGCTGGACCGACGGCGCGCTCTCCAGTCTGCGCAACAACACAGAAAGATGAAGCTAAAATTTCATCTTATTTTTCATTGTACAACCTGTACATGTTTGTCACCTTTATTCATGGCGTCTCTTGTCGTTCTTTTGATGCAATGTCTGTTTCAGTAATCACCAGGTCACGTCCAGGCAAATTTTAGTTACAGTATATAAAGGTCATGGGTTTTGATATTGATGAATATCCATGCTGTTTTTTTTTTTATTTATTTTTTTTTTTATTTCTGTAACAAAGCTTTGGCACCAAAGATTATTGTAGAAGGTGTCTATGTTGAGGAAATCCCTGTTACAGTGCTTACTTTGATCTCTATTTAAAGCTAACACTATAATGAATGTAGCGAGATAAGCTTTGTGTTTACTAACTCATAACTAGTCTCTAGTTGTACTGTAGATTATTCACTATATTTTAGACTCCACCTTGTATCGAGGTGCTAGCATTATGTAGCTCATCTTTTTTTTTTCTTTTTCTTTTATTTTAGTGCATAATAGCTGCTTTACTGTCATTTTAACAACGTGGTCCGACATACGGGAGAAAATTATGTTGAAAATTCTAAAAAATATTCATCACCTGACTTTGTTAAAAAGCAAGAAAACGACCCATGTGAACTACGAGTTTGTGCTTTTTCTAACACTAAGTATTCTTGCAGCAATGTTTACCTTTTCTACTTTAATAAAAATATATTTTTTGTTCTCTGCAATTTTCTTTTTTATTTTGAGTAGGATGCTGTTATACACGCCAGACAGCGACGGCAAACGCCTGAGCAATGTGAGCCAGAACAAAGCGAAAATGTTGGATGCAACTACAAAAGTGTCTGTCTTTTAGCAAGCTTACATTCTCAGCCCCAATTTCAACAACTTCGTCTTGCTACACTTAATGCGTCTTCATCAGATTGTGTGTGTATTGAAATTTTACTATTAAACATGTATTTTACTATTGTACTGACCATTTTTACCATGCAACTTCAATAAAACCTCTAATGACGCATATTCAAGATTTTACCACATCACAAAATTATATAGTTGAATCTTGTGACTAAAAATGAGTATATTACCTGTAATAAATTGCCGTCTTTTGGGATGAAATAATTGTACCGGTCTATATCATGCATTAATAGTTTCCAAAACTATTCTAATTGTGATACCACTAGTATCCTCTCTTATCGGTGTGAACCCCCTCAATTATTTCTCATGCAACAGTAAATCATAATAAGTAGACAATTTCGGTCTATAATTATGCTTATGATTATAGTGTCACATGATCTCAATATAAATACACAGCTTGAAAGGCCTCTGTTTAGTTTTATGATATGTATTTGTTTGTTTTGTCATGATGCAAAGAGCCCAGCGGGTCGTGTACATTTCAGTTCCTCTAATCCATGTATAAATGTAAAGGGGGTGAATACTTATGCAATGCATTGCAACTTAACTATCAACTTTTTTTTTTTAAAGAAGTGAAGTAGACAAGTACCATGCTGTATTTGGCTCCTAAAAAGATTAAGGAACAAATGTTGGTCCATTACAGTGTCCTGTGAGTCTCCCTCACTTTTAGCCTTGCATTAAAATACCACACACTTAATTTCATATAATCTTTATTAAAGATTACAGAGTTACATCGTTAACGTTCAATCTCTCACAGTTTGTTTTTCTCTTATACAAAAGACACTTTTTTTTTTGTTTCAAACAACACACTTGTTTAAATTATATACAATTCTTACACTATCTTACAGGCCACACATACAGCTGTCTCACGGTTCACACGAGCCTCGGACACGTCACGTGCTGCAGCCGTGGGTACGGCTTTTTACATTTACTGACATGTACTGCACATCTGACGACAGAATCTCACTGTGCAACATCGTGCAGTGTTTTGTGAGGGAACTGAACTGGATGCAGACACGAAGGCAATTCAGAACAAAGGAACGGTTTCGAAACAGCTGAGAACTGAYGGCAAGGCCACGGGAATAATCGGAGCAAATGCAGGTCTGTCACTGCTGTGCTGCTATAAATAGAGCTGGTTCAGGTGCTTATGCACGAGGTTACCTTCACGAAAGGCCCCAAGAGCAGTAAACATGAACACCATTATATATATACTGTGTGTTTATATATATATATATAATCACTTTATATAAAGAGAGCTTCAGGCAGAGAGTGTGCAATATGTAGTTGTGAATAAAACATCACGTTCCTTGTTCTTGCCTTCAGGGTCCTCGTGATGATCACGACGCTGCTCTCGTTACAGCGT
>QMIH01000548.1:175896-188908 GCA_003987875.1 Clarias batrachus
CGCAAATGAAATGCCAAAATGGTATGGTAATGATTTTAAATCCTATCTAAATTTGAATTTCTATTTCTATCTAACAAGTCACGGACGTACAGTACTGCGMGCATCTTCTTTTCCTGTTTAGTTGCAAAACAATTAAGCAACATCACCWCTARAATATTTAACTTAAATCTATGGTTTGACGCTCGACCCTGATGATGAACCTTGGCACGTCCTGATGGGAGTGGTCTCTTATAGGCCCACCCACAGAGGCTTACGTCTTTTATTTCTTCTTGTCCACCTTGTGAGGCTGTCTATGACCGTTAGGTAGTGGCAGCTCAGCAGGTTGAGGCTTTGGGTTACTGATCAGAAGGTTAGTGGTTCAAGCCCCAGCTCCACCAGCTCTACCACTGTTGGGTTCCACCCYTCAAACAGGCCCTTAAACCTCGCTACTCCTGGGCCGCCRTCTCATCACTGACCCAGGCCTCTGACACCATCATCCTAAGCTGGGATATTTRAAGAGAAGTATTTCACAAAAACTTGGATGTGTTTTTTTGTCTTAGTTTCCCATAACTGGTGATAGAGAGAGAATTCGTTATTGAGAACAGGGACAAAACATTTTTATTCTGGGGAAAAAAAAACTTTTTTTTACTATTATTTTAAAAAACTGAATGTATATCGCTGAACAGTGAGTTATTATATAT
Source organism: Clarias batrachus (assembly GCA_003987875.1). Lineage (NCBI taxonomy): Eukaryota > Metazoa > Chordata > Actinopteri > Siluriformes > Clariidae > Clarias > Clarias batrachus. The sequence goes on from QMIH01000548.1 coordinate 176,577, forward strand.
CTAGAGATCTGAGCTGCAGATGTGTATCGACCTGTCTGAGGATGAAGGCCACAGCGTCTGTAGACTCCCAGTATGACGCGTGGAACAGATGCGGCAGCGCTACRGTGGGGAACGCCGTGAGCACATCGGGGCAGTAGAGCACGTAGTCTAGCCGCTTCACACCCCACCAGCTGCTACACACTGAAACAGAAGAAGGAGGAGAAATGAAGGCAGAGTGACGACTGAGCGATCATCTCAATCAAACCGGCAGTAAATATCTCATCAACCAATCACATGGCAGCAACTCAAGGCATTCAGGGACATGACATGTGGGGAAGATTAAGAGTATTCAGACGGAGCATCGGGATGGAGAAGGAAGATGATTGAAGTGACTTTGAACATGGCATGGTTGTTGGTAACACACATTGGTTAGACTCAAAAAACACCTCATTACACCCGAGGTACGGCGAAGAGCATCTCGGAATGCACAACACGTCGAACCTTGAAGCAGATGTGATACAGCAGCAGAAGACCACACCGAGTGCCGCTCCACTCAGCCAGGAACGGGTGAGTCCATGAGGCTACAATTCACATGGACTCACCAAAATCGGACAAAACAAACGTTGACTTTGGGTCTGATGGGTCTCAATTTCTGCTGCAACCTTTTGGATTGTATGGGCGTAAACTTTTTGGATCCGTCTTGCCTTTTACCAGTTCAGGCTGTTGGTTTTGGTAGAGCTGGCCGATATGTCCTATAAATTKAATCTCCGTTTTTTTAAGACGGTATTTGATTTTCAATTTTAAAACAATTATTTTTCTTTAGGCGGCACGGTGGTGTAGTGGTTAGCACTGTCGCCTTGCACCTCCAGTGTCCGGGTTCGATTCCCGGCCAGGCTCGATTCCCATTTCTGTGTGCTCGTATGTTCTCCCCGGGCTTGGTGGGTTTCCTCCGGGTACTCCGGTTTTCCTCCCACAGTCCAAAGACATGCAGATTAGGCTTATTGCCATTCTCAGATTGGCTGCAGTTTGTTTGTGTACCCTGTGATAGATTGGCACCCTGTCCATGGTGTATCCCAGTCTCCTGGGACAGGCTCCAGGCCCACCGTGACCCTGAATACAGAATGATGCGGTATAGACGATGAATCGTACAGCTCTAGGTKTGGGGAAGATTTTCTCGGCATACTTAGGGGCCTTTGAGTACTGTATGGTTTAAATTCCACGACCTCAATCCAATAGTGCTGGGATGTGCTGCAACGTGAGATTGGCATCAGGGATGTGAACAAAAGCCAAGAAATCTACAGCAACTGCATGATGCTATTGTGTCAATATGGAAAATCTAAATCTCTAAGGAATCTCCCCAGCACCTGGTTGAATCTATGGCACGAAGAGTTAATGTAAAAGTAGGTCCGAGACGTCAAAATGTCGAATGGAACATGAGTGTGTATTTTAAAACATTCCTTTTTTTWAATTCCAAATAGTGATATTTGTAGAGAGATATGAGATCATGTTTCTTGGAGCGATGTTTTACACTTGGGTCTGACACTGAGTGCACTCACGTTGTGAGATGGTCTGGTCTCTCTGACCCTCCTTGACCCCGCTGTTGGGAGACGTTCCATCGCTCTGTGTCTTGCAGCATGCAGACTGAAGAATTTCAGCGCTTCCTTCTGACGCCTGTTTAACCGCCGTGTCAGCTAGAGGAAAGACAAATAGACGTCAGCTTTGGAAGGAAAAAAATCCTTGCAGCACTTCCTGTTTAGTAAAGCAGTGTCAGGATTGGATCGTGTGTGTGTGTGTGTGTGTGTGTGTGTGTGTGATGTGTGATGTGTGGTGGCCTCGAGCATTAGACTGAACCCTGCGATGAATCCTTCAAATGAGATTTAAATGGGAAGTATTTTCTGCTGCTAAGCCTGGAATAAAAAAAGCGTGTGAGAGTAAAAGAGAACGGGTCTCGTGCAACACGCAGGGGCATTCGCGCTTTAACCTCTATGTGAAGCAGCCCGTGACCTCAGCCTGGCCGTTGTAGTGAGTCTAATATGGGAACAGATTCTGGCCGAGAGTGCTGTTGGCACAGAAGACACTATAATGAGCAGGAGAGAGAGAGAGAGAGAGAGAGTGAGAGAGAGAGAGAGAGACAATGCCTGGTTGTGACTCACAGCAGTGAGCTCAGCCACCATAATTCCGACATTCCAAGATAATGAACTTGCTTTCAGTGCATCAAAACACTCTCTTTTTTTTTTTTGCACTCTTCTACACCACTCACGTTGCTTGATGTACAAAACTGAGCCTGACTAAATGTGCATCGTCTACGGAATTACTTTATTTTCACATTTTACGAAATGGTGCACCGATTGTCTAATTAAGTAACAAATGAACGATTATTACACACAATTTCCAACCGGCATTACTGGAGTCTGAGATGCAAAGTCTAGCTGGACATCAAAACCACTCACTCACTCACTCATTATTTATATTTTTTCATCCTGTATACTGGGTCACGGGGGTCTGGAGCCGATCCCAGGATATGAGGAGAGGWACACCGTGGACAGAATGCCAATCTATCGCAGGGAACACGCACATACAGTACACGCTCATTCACACACTATGGGTGATTTGTGAAACAAATTTACTCAGGCTTGTAATTTTCCTTTTACAAAAAATACAGCGGAACCTCGGATTGCGAGTAACGCAGTTTGTGAGTGTTCTGCAAGACGAGCAAAAAAAAAAAAGTCTTGGTTTACGAGTATCGAGTATCATGTATCATGCATGCGCTTCTTATTTTGACTGAGCCAACGGTTTTTCTCTCTTTTGCGCTGCGGAATTGTGGGTAATTGTCTCCCCTACTCTGTCTTAGTGCTCGTCTCTCACTGAAATAATCAACATCCGTGCAGGCGTGTACTGTTTACTATAACACTGTGACCACATGTGTGTGCGTAAAACATCTTTAATTTTGTGTTTGTGTGTGTGTGTGTGTGAAAATCGTCCTTTCACGTGTTAAGCAAAACGCAAGTGTCATTAGAGAAAATGTATCTTTAACCTCTCCAACACACACACAGAGCGTGTGTGCACAAACACTAACGGAAACACCTATTTGTCGGGATTTATTATAACTTTTTTCAAAGGTAAAGTCCAGGTTAATTTGTTTTAGTTTTACTTTATATATTGTATTAATTTCTTTATGTACAGTATTTATTTTTTTGGGTTGTGGAACAAATAATCTGAGGTTTCATTATTTCTTATGGGGCAAGTTGCTTTGATTTATGAGTGCTTTGATATATGACCCTGCTTCCGGAACAAATTATGCGCGCAATCCAAGGTTACACTGTATATAAAAAATTTCCCCCTGCAAAAAAATGATATCTTAGCAAGTGATGATATAAGGATTATCGGCAAATATGAGAAGAACGATCAGCCAGAAGAACAAGAAAGATTCATACAGTATATGATGTATACTGTATAAAAAAACTGAAAATTCTACATATTACTATGAGGGTGAGTCAACAATTATCCACACTCCAGTTATATCAAACGGTTGTCTGGGATTCTCAAAGACCAGTATTGGAACATTATCAGATCACCAAGTGCTCATTACAGTGAGACGCTTAATGAAGAGCTGAAGCCTAAAAACTCTGTATTAAACGCAGATATAAGATATTTTCCTGTGCTTAGATGTCATTTCCTTGCGACCATAAATGTTTGATTAAAAGAAACCTGTGTGATTTTACCGATGAGAGTGGAGCGCCCATCGCCCAGCGGGTAGCGTTGGTAGCGTGGCACGGTGAAAGGGGGCAGCTGGGTGAGAGGCGAGTACAGCAGGGGCTCCAGACGTGAAGCAGACGGGTCAGACGGGTAGAACAGATTGAAGATCTGCGAGCAGGCTGGACGCAATTGGGTAACTGGAGAGACAGAGAAAGAGAGAGAGACAGAGAAAGAGAGAGAGAGCTAGAGAGAGAGACCAGCAGGGGGAAGTGTAATGCTTCTCAAATGATCTTCAGATATCAAGACTCGGTAAACACAAACAGACTCAGGCGTTGAAATCGGGGCGTTATTTACTCTGAACAGCCGGCAGCACGGTTCGCCTCATGGCCAGCACCAGGCCGAGCGGGCATCCGAGCAGAAAGCAGTCTGAAACCTCAAAGTCGAAGCAGCCTGGGAAATGAGCCTGTGCAGAGTTCATCTGCTCATCCTGAGACAGACTGCAAGAGAAAAAAAAAAAAACAGTATGATGTACTCCTTAAAAAGAAAAGTACAATGTGTATCTGGAGACAAATGATATTCATAAAACATGCCTTCTGGATTAGCATTTTCTTGTTAAAACCCAAAAAGGAGAAAGAGCAAATGAAACATTGTCACCTTAGATATATAACATGACCTCGAGTCAATAGTTTACAGTTAAAGATTAATCCATGCATATTTATTTATGGCCCACTCTTAAACACAGACCTTGACTCATGCATCTATATATATWTWTTTTTTTTCCTAGCGGCTGTGCATTCCCTGGCAATGTAGCAGAATTAATTAGCGGCTGCTGGAACAATGCATTTAAATCAATCTGTCAGCTGACCTTTACGAGAGCGCTAGTGCTGATCAACAGAGGTCGAAATCAAGCTTCAGTCTGAAAATAAGATAACTTACAGCGCTCATGAATAAAATTGGTGGTTTACTTAGCGATGACCTTGTCAGTGTCTTAATCTTCCTGCTAGAATTTCTAAAAATTGCATCGTAAAACAAAAGTCATTTTTATTTTAAAATTGTCCTTAACTTTGGCCAATTATGCTAATTATAACTCACACTAGATAAAATTCCACTATAGCAGTCATTAAAGGACGAAAGTAAAGGCTAGCGTGTTTTTGGCTCTAAGGTACCTGATACGTCGGACGTCTTACAGGGGTACAGCACTGACAAAACTAATTAGCATCACAATTGCTAATCACAAGCACATTTTTCTTCTTGATATCCGAGGGGCGTTCAAGTCAAAGTGGGACTTGGGATTGTCCAGAATAACAGAACACGGTTATGAGAGTAAAAACTCTTTCTCTGTATAATCCCCTGCTACACTAATTCACTTATCCCAGCGTTTCACTAGTGAAAGTTGGATACCATCAAAGGTAGAAAGTTTTTTTTTCAGTATGCCTGAGCCATGATTGGACTACCTGTCTGATTCACGTCTGAAACACTGGCCTCCCAGGAACTCCTTTAATGGCCCAAACATGTGGAAATGGCTCGGAGCGAGGTCAGGACTGTACGCAGGATGTGCCCAAAACTCCCAGACGAGTTCCTGTAATGTGCTGGTGTTGGTGAATGATTATGTGTTCAGATGTGTCTCTTCTGCAAGTTGGCGACATTTGTTGGGCTCCGAGCCACCTCATCAGGAATCGTCATTCAAGAATGTACGGCCTTCTTTAAAACTTTCAAATGTTTTACTGCGGCTAAGAGTCTCATCACCGTACTGTGCTCGAAATCTTCAGTTAATGTCAATTACCTTGACGGCTTTATTCCCCAGAAAGTCAATCACAAGTCCCGGTTTGACTCGAACGGCCCTCATATTTACAGTATTGCAGTTTTGATGAACGTTAAAATGTATAAAGTGAATGTAATTCATTTAGACAGCCCTAGTCGATCTGCTCGTGAGAGAATATCGAAAACTTGTTTTTGAACACAAATCAAACCGTAGCATGCATAGCGGAGCAGATCATTAAATTACTCGAAAGAAGAAATAGCCCAACCTGCTGAAAAACACCTCCCTCGGACTTCCGTCCATGTCTGTGTCACACGAGTCGCTCTGCTTGCGGATGAGTGGACGGCCGAGAGTCGGTGCTGACTCGCACAGCGCTGAAACGTCGATGTTGCTCTTACTCAGGCGCTTGCTGCTCCTCAGAGTGGGACTCAGGCTACTCATCACGCCCGACTTCTCCTAGGAAGATTGGAAAAATCAAGAAAATCTCACGTCCACTGTTGTCCTCATGTCCTCTTCTGCTTTGAGGCTTTAGGCCATCATACCTCGTGTCGGCATAGTTATTGCCCCATAAAAATGGTCAACAAAATCTTGGTTTTGGAGATTGAGGTCAAAATGTGTGTGTGCACTCAGGACCACCAGATTAATAATGGACAGGATCGTCTTTGCTTTAAACCTTCATTTTTCAGGGTTTATTCGCGGGTACGCCGCGCTTCGCCGCTCTGACGTAGACCGAATGCCTTTCTTGTATTTAAAGGGGCCGCAAAGCAATCAAGCTTGATCTTATGGAGACCAAAATGTGGAAGAAAACAAGAAACTGATTGRTAGAAAGAACTGTATTGTAGAAATAAACAAAGTATAAGGCATTTGTATGGTGTGGCTTCTRTTYATTGTSAATTGCTAGTCTAATTTAATATTTTTTTTATTATTATATTATATTTCATATTATATTTAAACACCAACAATTTCAAACCCCTTTTTTTTCCACGCATAATTTTTTTGTATTAATGTCCCTGTACACAAACAGGGACGTGTCATAAATAACCGGGAAACCCGCTACCGCAATAATTAACTTCTCCTCAATTTTGCTTGGGAACYAATGTCGCCGGAACAAAGGTTTACAGGACTGCGTTCCGCGGAATCCGCTCAAGCGGAGGACCTCCCTTTTAATTGGTTGCCGCTCAACCGCGTCATAGCTCATTACCATAAAGTTGAGCTGATTTCATCTCTCTTCGCCGCTCTCGCCGCCCTCGCCGCCCCGCGCCGCAGGCTCCCTTTGAAAATGAATGACTTCCGGCGTCTTTGACGCTCTCGCCGCGTTCGGTGTGATAATTCTTATGATAAGAAGGTTGGAGGTTCAAGTCCCAATACTGCCAAGMTTCCACTGTTGGGGCCCATAAGCAACGGCTTTAACCATCTCTGCTCCAGTAGTGACATATTACAGCTTCTTCTTCAAGGTTTGGCGTTTTGTGCATACTGAGATGCTTTTCTGTTCACCACTGTTTTTGAGAACTATTCAAATCTGTCCACCTGGCACCAACAACTATGCCATGGTCAGATGTGAAAGGTAACTTCATTAGGTTACTTCATGACTGTATTTTAGTACAGTTTTCACAACCTTTACAAACAATACTTTTTACATTTACTCCACTACATTATGCTACTACACTGCACGTCCAAGTCGCTGCATTACATAACGGGAATGTGTATGGATGAAGCATTTGAAGCGGTACTATTGTCACCTGCTGACCTTTTMTATGTAGTTGTGTGATTTGCCTTCCCTCTGTAAAATGCTTAATCGTGTAGCAGGTGTTTTAAATGGCAATCAGCTGGAACAAAGGGAATCAGACAGTAAGACATGAGAGAGACAGAAAGACAAAGAGACAGAGACTCCTACAGTGCCTTAAAGCATACAGTGAGCTAATACACACTCTGTAACTTTGATACTTGAGTACATTTAAAGCTGAGCACTTTTGCACTTTTTCTCGAGTAGAAATGTACGCAGATGACTTGTACTTCTACTTAAGTAATATTTTGACTCTGCTTTTACTCAAGTACGGGATTTGTGGCCATGTTCAGTATCATGGTTATGAATAACTTTAATACTTTGCTCAAAAATATTCCTGTACATCCTGGAGATCAAACAGTGGCCAGTGGTTAAGGCTTTATATAACTGATCAGAAGGTTGTGGGGGACGAATCTATTTACCGCACAGCTGCTGTCGTTGAGACTTCGGATAAACTCCAAGTCCCTCCGGATCAGAGCATCAAAGAACCAGAGAAGAGAAGACTACCGCATGCACATATATTGGATTTAGTGCTTGTTTTTCCCTTAATCCCAAACCTGCTGCGGCATCATCCACTAATGCAGCATCTGGTAGATGGGTTGCCTCTCTGTGGCTCTGCGCAGGTGACTGAGTGCTCATTAAAACATCAGAACAAAGTGGCCAGGCAGAGGGGCTGCTGGGAATCGCCGACTGCCACCTGGGAAGCTTTCGCCAACGTGCCACGTGTGTACCTGCATCGGACACGTGTCCGCTCGGGTGGGGGGGGACTCATTTGAATCAGGATAATTGCCTTAAATTGAGGAGGTAGATTGAAACCGGGGTTTCATCAAGCAGTTGGTTGTTGCTTTTTTGCTTTTTTAAGTCATTTCGAAAGTCAATTACGTTGATGTCTTTGTGCAATTTCAGCTCAGTTTTCAGCACAGACTCCACGCCGGCTCCAGCGTCTCCATTTACATGTTTCATACAACCAGTAGCTTTCTGTTTCCCTTGCATGCTTGTTTGCATGAATTACGCTCATTTGTCTTTGTCGGGGAAAAAAAACGCCTGTATGATTTGCCGCTTTTCCTCGGCTTGACACTGCCGGCGACGGTACGATATCGATCACGCCGACATTCAAGCGACTCTCTCGGTGTATCAGATTTATTAAACTGCCACGGACGCAACTGTCTCACAAAGGACATGAAAGGCTTCCGTGAATAGAGAAAGGACAAGGAGACATTTCGGGAAAATAGGCTGTGAAGGGTCGGAAGCGGTTCGAATTCTGAAAACAAGACAAGAGGTGAAGTGCTTGTCAGAGCAGACATGTATTATATCAGAGGAAAAGCCGAAAGCTAGGCAGATATGAAAAAGGGGGAACCGGAGAACAGAAGAGTGCGCGTGACAGACGCGCTGTGCGTACTGAATGCGTATGTGGGCGTCTGCACGGAGGATGGTGTTTACCTTGAGGCTCTCGGTGCTGTAGTTTGTAGCGTTTGTCTCGGGAGTGCCGTGCCGCTTGTCACCGCTGAAACACAGCGCATCAAAACAAAGCACTCCGCCGACACAGTCAGCCACCAAACACACCTAAGGGGCAAAAAAATACGTCCGTATCAGACGCTGAAATGCATTTGCTTTGACTTGAATGCTAAGGATGCGTTTGCGTAAATTTGATTCATTTTCTTCGTTTCTCCTTAATTACCATCTGCTCAGTATCTCGTCTATTAGAATTCTGACACAGACTTCTAGTAACGTCATCCAAACGCTTTATCCGTGCAAAATATTTCTAACGTAATGTAAATGTCTGGTATACTGCTCAAATGAGATAATCATGAAAAAAAAATCGAAACCCAATCAAAATATAAACCTGCAGTCATTTGCACAGTAATAAAGCATATTTATTATGACGTTATTCATATAAAGTGAAGTGAAGTGAAATCTGCCATTCGAAGCTTCACATTAGACGAGCATGTAGTTAACATCATTCTGTTTCTATTGCAGATAACCTCAAAAGATGAAAAGATTTTTCAGCGGCAGATCAAAAGTCGAAATGCCAACAATGTGGATATTACACGGGGCGTTCGAGGGTTCGAGTCAAGCGAGACTTGTCTCGTTACCAGAGGCGGAAAAAGCGATTGTTTTTGAAGACGTCGAGCGCAGACTCTGTTCCCGTAAATATTTACTCGTTCTTTCTACCTAAACTTTCTACCTTGATGGTGTCCAAGCACTAGACAATGACCATTGTTAAAAGCGCTATAGAAATAAAATTGAATTGAATTGAATTGAACTAGTGAAACACTCGGATAGTGTAGCAGGGGATTATATAGAGAAATAAACAGAGTTTGTACTCTAAGAACTGTGTTCTGTCATTCTGCGCAGTCAAAAACCCCAGTTTGTCTTGAACACACCGTTTTAAATTTTGAATGTTACATCTTTAAAAGGATTTCAGACTGTAATTGCAGGTATGAATTTCTTAGGGGTGCGTGAACAGCCAACAAAGTTCATTATTGACAATCAAGTATTATTAAAAAATGACAGACGATAGTGTTTATCTGTTTATAGTTTCATTTTAAAGTTGTCCGATGAGTTGTTTCATTTGTTATATTTCATCACCTATAAACAATCGTTCCCTTGATCAACAATCAGTCTTGTTGATGCTTTCATTAGTGTTACAGAAACCACAAAACACAGCTTTCCCTCTCACTCTGCCACTGGAGACTCCTTCCAAAAGTTCTCTCCATATCAACCAAAACAGGTTTGTAAAAATCTAGTACTAAAAACGAGAAACGATAACGCGTCGGACCGGGAGCACGAAACAGYCGGCAGTAGTGTTTAAAACTTTTGATCGATCATTAATGATTYGGACGGATGATTACCTGCCCGGTGAAGCCCAGACCCTCAGGCGACTGGAGGAAGTCATGATACACCTGGTTGGCTTGAGCCATCACCGCCGCCACGGCCTCCTGGTACTGAGGACCGGCGATGGCCAGGATGGGCAGAGCAGCCAACGGCAGGTGATCCACACTAGTGCAAACACAGCTCTCGTCATAGCTGTACGGATTCAGACTGCGAACAGACAGAAGAAGAAGAAGAAGTGTTTGCGAATTTGACACAGGCGTGTGCAGGATTCCGCATTTACAGAGGAGTTACATCATCAGGCTTCCCGAGTTTCATTTAAACAACGATTTGTACAGTAGATATGCCGATGTTTTGGCGTTTTGGTGACACTTTAGTTTGTCTTTAAAATAAAATGAAATGGTAATACGGGTCGAGCCGATCCAGCAATTCGATGAGTGCGGTGAAAAAACAAAAGGTTCCAGCATCTCTGTCTCTGTGAACTACATGGCTCATTACAGTGGTGAAGCACCAAGTATCCCTGCTGTTGTGTTCCACTCCAGAGAACTGCAGCTTGATTAATAATTGACCGCAGTCCCCTGCTGAGACAGTGTTAGGATCCAGCTTCATCCTTAGGCACGTATGGACCAGCAGAAGGCTTTTAACAGAAGCCGTTCTCATAGAGGTGATTATGTCAGTCTGGAGGCTGTGAGAAACACATCTAAAGGAAGTAGAAAACCGAGACACAACGCTTGCATTAGAATATAATTCAATCAGGGTTTGTGGGGTTTTTTTTTATCTTTGGTGTCACACTTGTCCCATGTTTCCCTAATAAAGGATTTAATCATGTCTTTGCATCACATGGAGATCAGAAAGTGTGTGTGTGTTTGTGTGATGCACTGATTTATGGAAACCGGTTGCCATCGCTGAGTTTTACCGTCACCGCAGCACGCGTTCAGAGACGTCTATAAATCATCTGCCGGCGTCGCCGCACGGCTTCACACCTCAACAGCTCAGGTTACTGTAATGTGTGATGAATTTTACATCTTCACTACATGTCTGTGTGAGTTTCATCCCATGTCTGATTGCCCCAGAGTGTGAATGAGTGTGCTAATGAGGTGTGAAAGTGGGTGTGTGTAGATCTGTGACGGACTGCTAAACGACCCGGTGTGTGTTCTTGCCTCGTGCACACGATCGCATTTGATTTCCAGCGTTTTTCAACTTAAACAAAGCTCACATTATGAACGTTAACTCTATAGTCACTAGACTACACAAAGTCCCAGACTACACTTTCCGCAGTTGTAGATGCGAACAAATYGCGRAAGTAGCTCACGTGCATTGTACAAAAAATAGACACTGCGGTGCACCAGATACCAATKTTTACAACTATAGACAATACTTTCAGTGTGTAAATGAATGTATAAAATGTCTAAAGTCCACTATATTGTACTGTATGTGTGTGTGTGTGTAGGGGTGCGGAGAAATGCATCGGCCTCACTGGTTTCAATGGATCAGTCCGAAAATGGCTAACCTATAAAGCTGTCCTGATGGTGAATAATCCTAATTTCGGAAAATCCCCAACAAAATAGAGTTCACAGTCCAATACAGTGGAAAACAGCTCCGGGATTCCTCTCACGATTTAAAGGCAGAGACAACACATTTCACTGCGAGATTCATTTCCTTAGGCGCGGTTACTATTTTTGGCCACATGATGGCAGTGTTGGGGAAAGGGGACAGAGTTGTAGTCAAGTGGATCGGTATGCATTATAGATTGCATAACAGTGTTAAAGGCGTATAAGACTCCCTTTGTCAGACTTAAGAACAAATCCGACTTACAAACATGCTCCCGGAACGGAACCCGTTCGTAAGTCGGGGACGACCTGTACAAGTCTTTCTGCAGGATGTTATTGGCTGATTGGATRACTTCATAAATGCGCAGGTGTACAGTGGGTAAGTGTAGTGTTGTGGTGTCACTCTTTCACATAATCCATCCATATCGACATAAACAACTCACTGAGAGACGAGCGCGAAGGCTTCGGCACACACAGCAGGGCAGGGCACCAAGCGCACCAGCATGCTGTCTGCCGCTTCCTGAAAGTGTGCACGCGCCACCCGCTCCAACACCGACGCCAGCGTCGCCGCGTCCCCAGCCTTCCCGCCAGGATCGCCGCCTCCGGAGTCTAGAATGTGACCTCCGTGAACAACCAGGATCAGCAGCTGCGTCCTGCATTTCCTCTACAGGAGAAAATCAAGAAAAGACGAAGTGATGTTTCATCACGTTCAACTCTACAACTTTATATATAT
>QMIH01000548.1:189674-209746 GCA_003987875.1 Clarias batrachus
TATTTATATATTGTTGGTATTGTTTAGGGAATTGAGGTACCGTCTAAGTTGTTCGCGGAAACCCCCACAATTTCGCAGAAACCGCAAATATTCTCTGAAGGTTTTTTGTCTTTATAATGTCTTTTTTCGTGGCAATATATAATTTTTCATGCATTTTAACGCTAAACTGTTAGGAACAATAGAATTTGCTAATCTTGTAACATAAATATTATTGCGAATTCAGCTAAATTTCCATATAAAATATAATACTGCATACATTTTTTAGTACTGTAGAGAGAACACAAAGCAACCGTAGAGGAAAACAACGCAGCTTGGGACGGTGAATTATTACCGTATTAACCTACAGTACTGATACCGACTTCTGCTCAGTATCAAGTGGTTCCTTGACATGGAAGTTGGTGAAGTTATCAACTCGTACCATGATCGCTGTGCAATTGTGTATCGTATTAAAGCTATCTGGTTAATCTCATCACCAAAKAAACACAACTTTAACCTTAATATTAATAAAGTCTAGAATTATAAGCTGTAAATCAATCAATCAATCAATCAATCAATCAATCAATCAAGTGTACTTGAAATGACACCTGGACATTCTTCAAGTAGCCGAGGAAAGTTTGATAAGCTCTGTCTGGACAGACGTGATTCCCTGCGACGGTGTATATCGGATTCCGCTCGAGCCAGTGAAATTGGATTAGATCTGAATGTCACAGCAGTGCTCGCGACAGCTGGAGCAGAGGATTCATCAGACCACTCATGCGTCACYGAACACGAACGTAAACCTGGTCAATGTGCTCACGAACCACAGCTCTTTCCATCATTCGAGCGGCGATACGGGCGGAACGATTACTGTAACCCGCACCTCTGATTTCGATGCATTACGCGTGCTTTAAGAGTGTGCTAATTGCAGCGTTTTTTTTTTTTTAATCAGATAATTGCAGGGGGCATAAAAAACAAATTGTGGTATTAATTAACGGAAAAAAGAATCGTGACGGTCTAGTTGCTGCCTGGAACAAATAGGAGAGGCAGAGGCGGTCAGGCGTGTCAGGTGGTTTATAGATGATTGCCCGTGAAGCGTTGGTAATGTAACGTACATGCTACGGGTCAGAAGACCAGACATCCAGTGTCAGGGGAGGAACTGGTGCAAATCAGACACTGACTTTTTTTTAGTCACGTGTTTCTGTATCACCACACAATCATGACATGCTTGCGGACATTTTATACTGCCCACCTATCATTTAAAGGGCATCTATTCCGCAAAAAAATTCAAGGCCAATCAGATATCCACCCTATTGTGACCTCATATAAGAAGATCCTTCYCCATGCTTGTTGTTCCTCTCTGTTCTTCTCGTTCAGATTTTTTTTTCTGATTGGCCTGATTAAGCTCCTTTAACAAGGGGATTTCTTCCCCCTATTGTGACATCATACAAGTAGATACCCCTTCCCCAGACTTGCAGATTATCTCTGTTATTCTGTTCTCTGTATGATAATTTTTTTTCTGATTGGCCTGTTTACACCTGGGCATAAACAGGCCAAATCAGATCCCGCCCCCTCCACGTCYCCAATTGTGATCTCATTCAAGAAGACACCCCTCCCCCAGCCCCCAGGCTTTTCTCTGGACGGGCGTGGTTAAGGAGTAACTCATTTCCATAGACACTGAAATGGCACATTTGGAGGAGGAGTGAAAAAGCAGGAAGGTTTTAAATTTTGTAATATCCGAGAGAGGWATTTCGGCTGAAACATTCGCACACACACACACACACTTTGATGGACCTCTGAGATCTGCGGTAACTTGTTGTAATAAACAGTACAATACGGTACCTTTAATGCCGACTGTTTGTGTGGGTGTATAAGTGAAAAGTGGCAGAGAAAAAGAAGGAGAAAGCAAAACCGCGCTCTTATGATGATTTTTTTTCCCCTCTCCCTCTGAATAAACAYCATGTCTCAAATTACAGCTCTCCCATTAGACGTCTCAGGACAAACAATTATTCAAATTGCACTTCGCGTCCCTAGAGCTCGAAGCCGCGCTTCTGTTTCGCTTCGCTCACCTAATAAATGTTTGATAACGTGCTCGGGGGCGGCGTCGCGATCGCGAGGCAGACATAAATTACAGGCTGCTGCACAATTTCAGCGCAGATTAGTAAACATGTCGGCAGTCACCAGGCAAACAGCTCAATATTGATAATTGCTATGAATGTTTGATGAGCAATTGTGTTAAAAAATCATGCTGAAGTGAAGCACTTGTGATGTTTATCGCGACGCGGATCTCGCTCCAGCTTCGTGCCCTTCCCAAATCCCCCATCCCCCCCCCCTCCCCGCCTCAACACCACTCACCCCTCCCACTCGCCATGCGCTACAACTGCACCAACGAAATAGCCACACAAATAATTATGTTTAATTACCAATCAACTAGGATCAATATTATTGCATGGAACATCTTGTTAAATTAAAAGAAATAGCGTCGACTTCAAAAGTATTGGCGCCCCTAAGTTTAAACCCATCCACACATGCAAGGAGCGATATTCTGGGCTGAAGCAGACGGCTCAGCCTCAGGCTTTCACTCTCGGACAGAATTTTGGAACAAAAACACGTTTTCCTTTGGTAACACAAATTTGCATAATAATGCAGATTCCAAAACCAGTTTTGTGGCTGATGCCTGTGTTTGGCAGAGCCTCGTCTGGCCCCTTTCTCTAATCTCGACCGAGGTCGGAGAACATTTGTTGAGGGATCTTGGACCGCTCCGCCACGCAGAACATTTCCAGCTCATTGAAATTCTCGTGGTTGCCGCCGAGCTGCTTTCTATAATCGAGGCTGCAGATTCTTCAGTTGGGTTCTTGAGACTGAGAAGTACGTCATGACCCGTTTTTGTCACTGAAACGATTTTTGACATGTCCTTCAGGTCATCATCGCCTTGTTGTTGTTGCCATAGGCAACCAGATTTTCAGTTGTATTTCTTCCCAGGATGAATGAGCTCCTGGGCCACTGGCAGCACAAAACAGCCCGGAAAGCATGAAAGAGCCACAAGAATATCACAGGTGATGTAGGACGTGTCATCTGCCAAACGTGAAGATGGTACATAGCCAAAAAGCTCTAGTTTTGTCTCACCTGACCTGAACACATGATATCAGTACACAGAACCCCAACACTGCTTGTCAAAGTTCTGGCAGCGGGATTTGTCTTGGTCTCAGGAAGGGCTTTTTAAATGGAGCGTGTCCCAAAAGCATTTGTTCATTGAAAATTCCAGGATTTAACAAAACCCAGCAGGGCTGAAACTGTGCATTTTGGGCTCTTCTTCACCTCTACTATCATCATCATCATCATATGCAGAGGMGCCTTCCTGGCAAATTTTCAACAGCTTTTCAAATTTCTTTACTACGGCTCTGATGTTGCGTCCTGGGAATTTCAACCSGAAGGAAATTTTTTAGCTGCTTTTCTGATATAATGTGAAACACCAATACTCTATCTCTCGGTTCTCTTGCTCATCAACCAAGCATCTATAAACAGTATTACTAATATCATAAATCCCATGGTACAACTTTTTTCTTTTTTTTTTTAAGTCTTCTTTCAACTTTTCAGGTTCGGATCTGAAAGGTTCCACTTCCGCTTCGCTTCGGAATGTTTTCACATTCAGTATTAATTCTCTGGGAAATTCTTGCAATCCAGTGGCCTTCAGCTGCCTTACTGAGTTTCTGTTCCGGCTCATTATTAAATCCTGACACAAACTGCTCGTCTTATTAAACTTGGTATTTATACTTAAAAAAAAAAAGATTTATGCAGCTCTCATTCTTACAGACTGTCATGTTTTAGCCTATTTCAGCAGGATGTGACAAGGGAGAGAGAGAGAGAGAGAGAGAGAGAGAGAGATTGTTTCAGTTTTATCACTAGACTCGAACACACCTGAATGTTTGAACACACCAGGCCTGTGCATCTCATTCCCACTTAGGAAGGCTTCCCACTAGATTTTGAAGCGTGCATGTAGGGATTTGTGTTTGTTTCCATGATGATGGTTACCATGGGAATGGGAGGAAAAAAGTGCTGCGTTATTAACGGCAATTAAAAGTTTCCCTCGGCCTTCCCAGAAAAAGGGGACAACTTTCTGCTTTTTCACTGATGCTTATTTATAATAAATTCATTGTTTAYTTATTGATCTGGGGTCGGTTCTTCATACGTCGCTAACTCAGTTAGCTGGATTTGATCGTTGTGGATTTGTCCTGATCTTGGATTGTTTCGTTCTTCGATGCGCATCTCGCACTTGCTGTCATAGCAACATGTCCATAAGCTTAAACTACTGTCGATGCATATCGCCTTTTAAACAAACACACAAACGCGCAATAATCCTAGACAACTCAATCCAGCTATACTAATCATCAACAACAGGTGTGCTCGGAGAAACGAATTAGCCGCATCGTAATTAGCGCGATGATCTCATCTTAGAGGTGTCGATTCATCTCGGATGTTTCAAGCGACGTACGAAGAACGGACCCCTGTTCCTTCACTGAYGTTTATTTACAATTGATTCATTGTTTATTTATCAATCTGTTTCTTCTTTGWTGTTTAATTACAATCGATTTATTGTTTAATCATTCATCTATGTTTCTTCTTTGATGTTTATTTACAATTTATTCATTCCTTATGTATTGATCTGTTGATCTATTTATTGATTTATTGATCTAWTTTATTGATCTGATTTACTGATTTAGTTTATTTAGCGGCTCTATGTTTCTTCTTTGATGTTTTTGATGTTGAATCATTGTTTACAAATGATTCATTCTTTATTTATCGATCTATTTTATTGATCTAATTCATTGTTTATTTAGCGGATCTATGTTTCTTCTTCGATGTTTATTTATAATTGATTTATTGTATATTTACTGATCTATGTTTCTCCTTTGATGTTTATTTACAATTGATTYATTCTTTATTTATTGATCTATTTAATGATTTATTGATTCATTGTTTATTTAGCGGATCTTTATTTTCTTCTTTGATGTTTATTTACAATTGATTCATTGTTTATTTATTGGTCTATGTTTCTTCTTTGACATTTATTTACAGCCACACTTATTAAAGGAGTCTTCAGTGTCAGCATTTTGTAACAACCAGTAATATTTTGACCATGCAGGAGTAAGGTTATTACAGTTTCTCGATTACAAAAAGATAAAGATTAAAGAAATTAAAGAAAAGGTTTTTTTATTCACTTAAAGAGAGATAAAAAGAGGGCCTGGGAATGAGGGAACGACTGTGATAACTGTAAATAGGAACAAGATCATCCCATGTTCCATAACATTAACTATAATTGTGATGCGTTGTTTAGCATTAAAAATGGCATTAAAAAAATCTAAAAAATCATATCATATCATATCGCTTTGCCATCGTAGGAGATTAAATACTGCACTAAATACGAATCGTATTGTCTAATGTGAGAGGTTTGCAGTGCTAACGGTGGTTACAGAGATGAGAGTAGCACACCACGCCACTCCAGAAATGATTTTTCTCTAACAGCATGTTGTGTCTTATTCCATGCCAAGATCACTTCCAGGCTCTTGATGAACCTGCGCAAAGCTCACTTGTGTGAACTAAAAACGCCAAACAATAACCGTGGGGCGACACGATCATCCTCAGCGGGACGAGGTTCCGGTAATAATCAGAGCGCGAGCCTATTTACACACAAATTATTTTTCGAAGATGCCACATGGTATTAGCGAGACACTAGATTAAGGCCGGGGCTCGACGTGCTCGAGAGACTCCGCCAGACTGAGTCAGCGTGCATCCCGTGGAGCTAATAAGGTTTAAGAGAGCGAGAGTGGCAATACGGTGATTATCTCAGAATTAGTCACCGTGTGATCATCTTCCCTTCTCTCCACCTTTATTCAGTCGTGCAGCAGGAGGTAACACAGCACACACGCTCCGTTACGCAACCTTCTCTTCACTACAACGTGAGTCAACGAGTTTCTCGGCTTGTGGCGTCCACGCCGATGCAGCATCGTACACCCACCCAGGATGTTACTACATACAGGAAGTTTTAAGCCCCCTTTATTTATTCATATTTCKCTTCCAAAGAGACAGACTTTCTTGTATTTTTAATGTAGTCTTGAGGAATAGTTCTCCAGGCTTCCTGAAGACCTCTCATTTTCACTCCAGTCGCCGTACCTGAGCAGTTCCAAAGGAATTATGTATGTTTGTTAAGCCACACAGTGATCTCTGAATCATTTGAGCATAAAATCATCTAACTTACGGCATGAACCAGTGAGGCACAGGTGCAGATAATGATAGATGATCGGGCATGAGATAAATTTGCCAGTGATGCTGAATGCTGAGCGGTTGGAACAGACGAGAGGGGAAATGAGGGGTTGCTGCTGAGGTGGTTGAAATTGCATCTTCGCGGTAAAACATAATTTTTTTATCATCACACGATTATACGGATTAAATCCATACCGGAGATGAGTTCTTAAGACGAAATTTCGTATTGCAAAACGCATTTTCCTATAGGAAATAATGTAAACGAGGATAATYCGTTCCAGCCTAGCAAAAATTAAAACTATAATTGTATTTTGGCATTTAAAAACAAAATGGTTTAAAAAAGACAAGTAAATAAAGTAAAATATGAAATAAATAGACATTAAACTTATTTCATAATAAGTGGGGGGTGGGGGGGTCAGGGGGGGGGTCAAGACTTTTTTACAGGACCTGTACGGTATGTACAGGATTTGCAGTAGTATATTATTCTTCAGGTGAACAGGTGATACGTACCTCGTGAGCGCTCCAGGTGGCCCAGGGTCTCGATTTGCTCCACCAGATCGTTCGAGTTCCACTGACTCATCTCCAGCAGGATGGCGGTCTTCCCCTCCAGAACATCTGGCAACAACGAGACAAACACATTTTCAGTCCAAACTGCATTTTCGCACCGCTTCAGGATCGACGCTCAAACCGAGTCCTCGTGAGGCGCAAAACTAATTAGGTACGTTCACTCAGATTGTCCCTAACAAGCAATTTCCTTTAGCTCGTTTCAGTTCAGGTCGCTAATTAAATYCGTAACGGCAAATGAGTTTAAGCAGACGTCATCTACAATCTGTCAGAGTTCACTTTCTCTGCGTCACGGAAGACGGAACGACTCACCGGGCGCTTTTTTTTTATGGAGCGATTATCCAGTAAAGCAGTCACGTCGCAGCAGTGTGATGCATAAAATCCCGTCAGGAAATTATAGTTCATGTTCTTATGATGCAAAGAAACATCCAGGTTCTGCAGGTCTTTGAGACAGACCGGAGAGGAACGGGTTCGAGCTGACAGGAAGTCTACAGCGGAACAAGTAAACACTCTTTATAACCGTGGTGAGCAGAAAAGCATCCTAGAAAACATAGCATGTGATATCTACAACAGCAAAAGACTATCAGGTTCTAGTAGGGGCGGGACTAACCAGGGACTTGCCGATACGATATTATCACGATACCTTTGTGGTGATTCGATTTGTATTGTGTTAGTATCATGATTTATAAATATCCTGATTCGAAATGATGATTTTTATTGTAGATTTTTCACACACAAGATGCTGTTCTGCCTATGAATGTGTGACTAGTTTAGAGCGCCCCCTGTAGGACTGTAAAGGAACGGCAACATTTTATCACCTCAAATGCAACCTTATAAAATGAAATTTAATATGTTTTGAGAGATTTTGACATTAAAACAAGAATCATTTGTTGTAAAGTCTTGATTTACCCCGTTGATAACCGCATAATAGTACGAGTGTTCTTAATAAAGCAGAATGCTAAGTGTATATATGTGTGTTATATATGCGTGTATGCATTTCTTGGCTGCATAATTGCACTGTGAAGTATGGTATTTTTGTTCACAAGGTCTACGAAATCAGCCCACAAACCGATCGGTCAAATTTAAACCCAGAGGCATTCCGACTCAATCTGCTAATCGAGGTGATCTTTAACAATCACATGAAAGTGTGATGAATCGATAACAAAACATCGAGCCAAGGTCTTTTCCTGGGAATAAAAAACTAACGAGTAATATATATACAGCCATCCTGGTTCATTCTCCCTCTTCACCGTTTGAAGAAGAATAACGAGACAAGCTTTAACCCGTGGTCACACCATGATAGTCGTCAGGGCACTAGTGATGGAAGGATGGGAGCGAGGATAAAATGGGGGATTCTTCCACTCCAAAAGTGTCAGGCGGCGCTGTGGTCTTTCACAGCACCTCATCAATAATGTACGCACGTCCACAACTAAAGCCTGACGTCGTCATGTGCCTCGTATTTAGAATACAGGGTGTGCTCAAAGTCTCCGTACGTACAGGAAATGAACATAATCAAGCCATTATATGCGAAACACCAGATGTGTGGGAGAGACGAGTCTGTGTGTGTTTACAAAAAAATTGCCAATGGAATGCAAATGATGTTACATTTTGCAATAAAGTGCTATGTTCCTCTATGTACTGTACAGAGACCATGTAGATCATGTAGAAGCTGGGGCTTCCTATGTTCACCATTGCATAAGAGGCACATTGTATCTCATCACATTTAGCATTGATTACAGCACACAATGTGGTGACCAGTTCCCGTGTGAAAATGATTCCTCCCAAGGTCTCCCAGAAGCGCTCGTTCTCAATCAAAGTTCTGGAAATTTGTCCGTGCCGTCAGGGAAGAAAAATTCCATAGATGTGATAATCTGGTCATTCAGTACATTCAGGTCGACCTGAGCGACTGAAGCGACCCCCAGATCATAACCCCGCCTCTAGAGGGCTTGTACAGTGGACACTGTGCATGATGGGTGCATCGCTTCATGAGCTTCCCTTCTTACCCTGACACGACCATCACTCTGGGATAGGCTCAGTCTGGACTCATCAGATCACATGACCCTTTTCCATCAATATTTGTGCTCACAAGTGAACTGAAGCCTTTTATTCTGATGAGTCTCACTAACAAGTGCTTTTCTTATGGACACACCACTGTTTAGTCCCGATCCACTGAGTCCTCATCACAACACATATTCAACAAGCGTTTATGATTTTTTAAATTTATTTTCTTTACATGACGTTAATGGTTCCAAACTATGCTTCCAGATTTGTTCTTATGATGTGTTGGACAGGTCTTGACCCAATTCAAGTAATTTTGATGATTTCTGGGCCTCCGAGGGGCGCAGTGGTAAAGCACTCATTTCCCAGGTGGTGCTGTAACCTCTCGCAGCCGGAGGTCTAGAGAAAGCTGATTGGCCGAGCTCTCTCAGAGGGGAGGGATGAGAGGTACTTAGTGCTCCTCCCACATTAATCACGGCTCTACAGCCAATCAGGGGCGTCTGTGAGCTCACGCAAGCGGAAGGAGCGGATAGCGCCGTCCTCCGAGTGTGTTACTCCGCCCCCAACGGTGCGTGAGCGAGCGGTTTGAAAAGATGCGGTCGGCTGGCGTCACGTGGTTAAGATGAAAAACGTCATTGTCTTCGGCCCTCCCGGCTGAGTGGTAGTAGTAGTGTTACTGTGGAGCCCCCTAGTGACGGGGAGGAATTGGACACGACTAAATTAAGCTGAAAATCGGGGAAAAAAAAAAACTTCTTTTTTTTTTTCTTTGGTTGAGGCCAATAATTTCACCTGTCTGAAATGACACCATTTTGGGGACTTGGATGGACGAATGGATAGACAGACAAACGGATTTATGGAGATAGAAAGATAGATACTTTCAATTAGACACATTTGTTGACATTTAAACAGACTTAATTTGACTAAAAAGTGGTTTGTAAAATTTGCAATTTAAATCAATTATTGTTCTTGTCACAGGGAATAATCCACAATATGATGAGAAACTTAATGAATTATATACCATATAATGTAATACAGTATAAACTGTACTTATGAAGTATTAAATGGTGTCTTTAATGGACGATATCAGTCTGTCTTATCTAAATGAACTGTCCAGGAAGTGAGCAAACAAAAACATCAGTCTGAAGCAAACAAACCTGGCTGGACGTTACAGATGGTGGCTGAAAAAACTGAAAAATCAAGTAAGTTCAAGGGTGAAAAAAGCTGTCTTGGACCTAACAGGAAAAGAAAGTAAAGTGAAGCCTAAAGGAAAAAAAAGAAAAAAGAAAAAAAAGAATGATCTAATGAAGACGGATGACGCTGTCTGCATCGGTCTTCACCTCCAGCTGTGAACTAACTAGGCAGTCTGTAAGAATGAAATCTGTTACGCCAAACAGACTTGCAGAAACCCATTTCATTATCATTACACTCGCTCGTTAAGCCTAGCCGGAGGCTACGCGGGCCGTTCCACAACCGCTGGCATGGGGGGAAAAAGACATTTCTCACATCGGAGTCGTAATATGTGATGCGTGTTGGATGATGTGTAGCGTGTGATAACGATAATGACAAAAACAACATGGTAACGGCTCGTTTATTCCCCCTCTAACCAGCACATCCATTAGCATCCATCCATCCAGCCATTACTGGTTTGTCAGGAAGAAGAAAAGATGCATTGAGGTATGTGCGCTGACGTTACTCCCTTTCTTTTTAGTTATGTATTCACACGGCCAGATGGTTTGTTGCGCCACACATTAAGCATACAAACTAAAATGTGTTTACATCCCTGCATCTTTTACTGTAAATAAGTGAGAAAGTAGAAAGTTAAAATGCCTACCAAAGGTTTTTTCTATTATGCATTCATACATTCTCTATACCGCTGTGTCCTGTACAGGGTCGCTGAGGTCTCAGGAGACAATTGACAGGTACATCCTGCATGGGGAGGAGGGGCGGGAGGGGGGGGGGGTTGAACCCGTACCCGTACCGTGACGCTAGACCACAGAACTAAACACTACGCTAATAACTTTAACTTTTTTTACACTCTATACAGCTTTTCCTGTACAGGGTCACCGGGGGTCTGGATGGCTGTGCCAATTCATTGCAGGGAACACAATATTTGGATGGTGGGAGGAAACTGGAGTACCCAGTAGAAACCCACCAAGCACGAGGAGAACATGCAAACGCCACACAAACAGGCCCGAAGCGGAACTCGAACCCGCCAATTTTCAATCATATGCATTTAACTGTATTCCTTGACACTCATCAATAATTTCCAGGGTCGAGGGTTCGATATCCGCTTAGGATAAGCCATATAGAAAATGAGTATAAGAAAAGTTGAAGTTTAAAATGTGGAAGAAAAAAAAATCTTACAAAAAAATAGATATTACATATTAGTCATATTCATAGATAATTTTTTACTTAAAAATATCCACGAATATGAATCAGATTTCGACTAAAATTGAGGTTTTCTGTCAAAAAAAAAAAAACTTTAACATATTTAAATATCTTAAATATTTAAGTTGAGTTCTGATTGTGGAATGACTCATGCTTTGCAGAAAATGAAGTCTAAGCAAGCGAAAATATCCTGAATATGTGTGGATTTAGCTCTAAATAAAATATTAGTAATTGAGGTTGGTTTTAGGGCACGACACGGTGGTGTAATGGTTAGCACTGTCGCCTTGCACCGCCAGGGTCCGGGTTCGATTCCCGTCTCTGTGTGCATGGAGTTTGCATGTTCTCCCCGTGCTTGGTGGGTTTCCTCCGGGTACTCCGGTTTCCTCCCACAGTCCAAAGACATGTAGGATAGACTAACTGGCGTTTCCAAATTGCCTGTAGTGTGTGTGTGTGCCCTGTACCCTGCCATGTGCCCCAAGTCTCCTTGCTCCAGGCCCCCGTGACCCTGAATACAGGATTAAGCGGTATAGATGATGATGATGAGTGAGTGAGGTTGGTTTTACTCAAAAAACGGAATTGGTGAACTTTTCTAGATGAGCTGGAAATGCTCATGAAGATGAAGCCGAGGTCTGCAGGACGATCTTTTAAAAAGAGGCGGTCAGGGAAATGGATTGATTGTTTTAATCCATGTAATTTCTGTTAGATGACCGCAAACAAGATCTGAGTGTGCTGTAGCCAATGTAAACACTTCCTTACAAGAGTTTAATTAAACAATTCACATAGAATCACAGAGACAGAAAAAAAACGAGTCTCTGCTGGAGTCTCTGACTCTGACTGCGTCTGGCTCGTTTTGATCGCGTGTGAGTGGCTGCTTCAGGGTCCGCTTTGCTTTAGTTTACACCCTGGTCCAGGATAACCTAGAAAAAAAAAAACCTACAAGATTTTACCCCAACATGCAGGAATTCTGCGCTATGTACAGTATGATAATGTATTGTACATTGCCTGACCAAAAAACGTTACCACCTGGATTTAACTAAGTAAACAGGTAAGAGCCTTCCATTGGATGATTACTGCGGTTTAGCTGTAGAACTATGAAGTGCATTATTAAAACCTAGAAAGACAGTGGTGAGTCATCATCTTCAAGGAAGAAACATGATCAAAAAAACATCCTGAATGAGCGAGATATCTTCAAATGGTGAAAAAAACAAGAGTAGAACTCCGTTCAGAAGAAGTATAGCATTTCCACACATACAGTGCACGATGTGAACGAAAGGCGTTGGGAATAAACAGCTGTGTAGCCTTAAGAAAACCACTTCTCAGTAAGGCTAATCGGAAAAGTCTTGAAATTTGCTTGGGAACATATAGAATGGAGGCAGATGAAGTGAAGCATCATGCGCAGCTCCTACTATAAAAGCCAATTTAGGATTTAGCAATGTTATGTGCCCAAGAAATGAGGTCAGCTGACTACCTGGATGCACGGATTGACCAGGTTTTTCCATCAATTGTTTTTTTTTTCTTCCCTGATGGCATGGGAATACTCCAAGATGTTTTTGGCTCATCGGTCTCAATCTGTGAAAGAGTGGTTCAGGAAGCATAAGGCATCATTTACACACATGAACTGGCCACCACAGAGTCCAGACCTTTAACCCATTGAGAATCTTTGGGATGTGCAGTCTGTAAAGATTCCGTCGTCCAGGCGAGGGTATCTGGAAGTTGAGCCATATCAACTGGACGACTTCTTAGTTTAGTAGAAACGATTCACTACTCATCCACATAGCTTCTTCCATCTAAGGGAAGTTGGAAAGTTCCTCGTATTTAAATCCTCCGAGGTCAACAGGATCCTCCCCTATGTGAATTCAAATTCAATTCAATTCAATTTTCTTTATATATCGTTTTTAACAATGGTCGTTGTCTCAAAGCAGCTTCGCAAAATGAAAAGAACATTGACGCTGGCAAGGAAAACCTCCCTGAGATGACAATAGGAAGAAACCTTGAGAGGAACCAGACTCAACAGGGAACCCATCCTCATTCGGGTGATAACAGATAACAGGAATTATATAATGWCAACATGTGTGTTAAGCAGCTGGAAGTTCAATATAACAGAAGTTGTCAAAGTTATCATGAAGTCCAGTTCAGCACAGGGATGAGTCAGTAGGAGCAGAGGGGGGTCTCCATCACTGCGAGCACAGGAGCAGCATTTGTCGATCCAAGCCATCATGAAGCAGATTCCAGCTGGAGGTGCTTCTTCTCTGGATGCCTCTAGATCCTCGCCGAAGTTGGTCTCTGCCTACTGCAGCTGGCACAATCTCCAGGTGCCTCGGGATGGGTAGAGAAAAGAAGGACAAATGTGTGTCCTTTGTTCTCCAGGTGAAGGAATACCGCTGATTCCAGACCTGAGGTGATGCTCCTTCAGTGTTGACTGTTGACTTCATAAACTCAAGGTCTGGCTTTCTGAAGATGAAGAGGTTGTTTTGTCTCCCCAATGTAGAGCTCTAAACACTTTTCACCTCTTTGAACCGCATATATTATACAACTTTGCTTATGGTGCTTTGGGGTGGACGAGTCTCTGTTTTAGAGTATTGGTTGGTTTGAAGTCAACTGGCATGTTGTGCTTTACAAAAATCCTTTTTAGTTTTTCTGACACTCCAGCCACATACGGAATGATAAGATTTTTCTTCCGTTGCGTCTCGGTCTCGGCTCTCGCTGTCATCGTTCCTTTGGATCTGGAAACCATTTTGTTGAAGGCCCACTTAGGACATCGGCATGTCTTGAGTGCTGCTTCAGTGGAGGTAGGTGTGCTCTCTGCCCTATGGTGCCGTGTCCTGATGACACTTAATTTATGTTGCGATGTCTGGGGGGAGTCAAACCGCAAGTATCGATCTGTGTGTGTGGCTTTCCTGTAGACTTCTGTTTTTAGCTTCCCATTCTTCACAATGAGGACAGCACAGTCCAGGAAGGCCAAGCTGTTAAAGATGTGCTGGAGAAGGCTTTATGAAGCTTTATGAATCTGATTCAGAATCTCCCAGTATCGATAGAAGCTCTTGGAGAAAATAAAATGAATGTGACTCTGGACAGAAATAAATGTTGCGACGTTGCATAAGGTTTGCTGAAACGATGTCATGATGGCCGTGATTAAAGCAAAAGGCGATCCGACAACATATTACAGTGTAGCCCTTTTTTTTTTTTTTGGTCGGACGCCGTATTACATTAGATATCGGGCAGATCCAACCGAGTAATCTGATTGGACAAGAGGAAAAGGCGAAAATAGGCTCAGCTGGACTGAGAAAAGGGAATCGCTGGGATGAGTGCATTAGTGTTGCAGGGGGTTATACAGAGAAATAAATGGAGTTTTTACACTCAGAACTGTATTTTGTTATATTATATTGCAGAATCTAAAATCCCGGTTTGACCTGAACGTCCTTCGTACGTTTTTGCAGAGTATTAGATGTTACACAACCGTCACTAGGGAGGTGTGGAGCCCCGGCAACTTGGCTGAGGTTGTGTTGAAATGTCATGATTGACTTTTACCTCGGGTGATGAGCGAGTGAGCGAGCGCGAGAGAGAGAGAGAGAGAGAGAGAGAGAGAGAGAGGGAGGAAGTGTTGCAGACACATTTGCTTTCCTGTCAGTCTTAAAATCATTCATGGTGTAAATATACAATCTTTATATACTACGTTTAGCCTTTTATATTGAAAGAACAATATAATATTATTATTGTTAAGCATAAAGTCAGTGCTGGAGGGCTGGGACTTGTGAAACACCTGTTAGTCAATATTCTAAGCTTTCTATAAAAATTTGCTATAATATGCTTTACCCTGAGATAACCTTTTATATTGCACATTTTATACATTTCTATTTGAATCGTCTTTTTATTCCAACTGTAACTATATAAACCACAGAAAAATCTTTATATCTTCTTATTCGATCTTTTTTTTTTTCCTAAGCATTTCACTCCTGTGTATGGTCGTGTACAGAATTTGAATTAGGTAAACATATACTATATATATTTTCATCTGTCCTAATTTTAATGGCTGAAACGTTTAATTGTGGTTGAGATTTGTGAAATATATCAAATAAGTTCAGATAAGGACTTTTTTTTTTTAACAATTCTAGAGCAGCATGGTGGTGTAGCGGTTCAGGGTCGAGGGTTCGGAGTTTGCATGTATTCCCAGTGCTTGTTGCATTTTTTTTTTACTCTTAATAAAGTGATATATTTCCCTCATTCCTAAATGTGTGTATCTTCCTACTCAGTGTGACAGCWGGTTTGAAACAACAAGGCGTTTCTGTCAASCGCGCTCCGGCGTATCGATCCTGACGAGTACCTTAGGTACCGTAACAGTCAGTGCAAATATTCATAATGTCTGAGAGAGAGAGTGACAATGATAGCGAATGACAGGATGACGGAGGGAATCATTGGACAAAAAAAAAAAAAAACCTGTTTATTTTCTTGAATATATATATATTTTTTCCTGATGACCCATTTACTTGCATAAAAAAAAAAAAACAACAACTGAGAGAACAATGAGGCACAGTGTGACATCAAAGCGAGAAGGAGAGAGGAAAACAAACCAAAAATAAATCTCCCAACAGACACGAACAGACGCAGAATACTAATGATTCCATATCAGACATTCTGGAAGAATAATAGTCATTTCATTACATTTACTGAGACCAACACCAAACCAATATTTACACATTTTATGGAGATTTGTTTGGGGTCGTTGTGTCTCTTTTTCCTTTTTTTTTGAGGATAAAATAATTGCCTTGTTGGCTCGTTTATGAGGAAAGATGAGGCAGAGCYCACCATGTGTTTCAGCTGTACAACAAATCTTAATCTTTATGAAGCACAACTGTTGTCATTTATTTCTACTTTTATGCTGGAAAATAAACCAATCTTCATTATAAAAATATAACAAAATATAATATAACCTTTGATATGAACCTTATTTCACAAGACAGGCTGAACGTTACCTCTTTCTGTCTTCTATAAAGCTTCAGTAGCAACTCAATCGGAAGAATTTTCAGACTTGCATTGCCCAACAAAAACCTTTTTGTGAAACAGAAATTAAATGWAAATCGACATAAAGATGAGTATAAAAACCTAGTTCAAAGAGCTGATATTTCTMAGACATTTTCCGACACGTGCGCAGGACGCTGCTGTTAAACCGGGCATTATAGYGCCACCTGTTGAATCTTTCCCAAAACTGCAGCTGTTGTCCGAGTCAGATCGAAGGCTAACCATCATCGGCCGCAGGCATCAGTAAATGTCGAGATATTTTGCCGATGGACAGAAGCCAGTCAACTATGTGAACACAAGCTGATACAGATGTACGGCCGATAAATCGGGGCTCCCCAACTTACTGCAACTTTTGAGTAAACAATGATTTGTTAAATTCAGAGGTACCCTGACTTCCAATGGCGCCACATCAAGTAAACCTCTCAAATGTTAAAAATACCAAACGTGATACATGTGATACATTTAATCCTGTACACATAACATAGAGAAATCATATATTAGCCTAGATTAGCTTTACTGTGCTTAAAATCACTTGCAATGCTTGTTTGTACTGTGCAAACCTTGGGGAAAATCATCTAACACAAAACATATTTTATAATAAATTGTCCAAAAATTGCTGCCAGTTCAGCACAGTAAAGGGAGTTCACTTGCGCCACCCAGAGTGATGAGAGACTAGCATACCGCATATCGCTAACGTGGGAAAAAATAAAAAAAATTCAGGGTATGGTTTTTACCGAATGCAGGTCATCGTAAAGCCAAAATAAATAAATTAATCGAAGCATTGTAAGTCAAGGACTGGCTTTTTTTCTTTCCTTTTTTTTTTTACCTCATTTAGCAGTATAGACCTCTTAATGCCCTAGTGGTCATAAATGGGAACTGCAACAAAGACTAATAAAAACCCACTGATACAATTTTTWAATTTTACACACWTTTTAATGAAGGACAGTTAATTACAGTGTTGCCAGATCATGACCACCAAGATCTTGTCATGTTTATAATGTRAAGAACCTTTTCTACTGTCAAATATACTGCAAAAAATTGTCAGAGGGAAAGAGGGATTAYGGAGTGGATAATGTCTGTGTGTTGGAAATGTGCGTGCACYAGAGTGACCTAGTTTCCCGAGCAAAGGCAGAGAAAAAATATCTCCCATTTTCAATCCTTAACTTATTCATGATAGATTCAGGTCTTCTGGGAGGTTTTGAGGGCTGAAATGATTATTACAACATCCTGTAATTAACACAATTCCATATAATGCGCTCAAATGGAGCTGCTAGGTTTTATACTGGACGACTCGATGTCTTTCAAGCGCCTATCATGGGTCACTTTAAAAACTGACTAGAAAAGTAGCACAAGTCAAGTGTGACAGCGTGTTGAATTACRGTCAGGGCTACGACGTTATTAATGTCATCCTCCCTCAGCAAAGTCTACGGTCAGAAGCCGGAGCTCCTTTTGCCGCATTAAAGCCACGCCGTAACCCGGTAGCATCTGGAGCAAATTCTTCACTGCTGCTCATCATGTACAATGAAGCTACATYCAGACAAACTGATCGTCAAACAAATGCATTTAATATAGTGGTACCTCGGCATACAATTTTTTTCTTAAGGCGAAATTTCGTAATGCAAAACCAATTTTCACATAGGAAATAATGTAAATGCAGATAAWCTGCTCTTTCAGTTCTTAAGGCGAAAATCATTAAGGCGGASCGTTCGTATGASAAAGTACCACTGTACTGTTCACCTAACCCAGCTAGCTTAGCTTAGCGTTTTTTAAAACATGATCAAAACATTTACATTAGCCTCGGGGAAATCATCAAACATTAAGACAATCAAAGAGTAAAATCAAGAATATCTYGTAATTCCTGCTGGAAACACATTATACTGTAGTTTATCAGTTGTTTATCCTTATGTACATGTGACAAATTGACAGCTTTGGCTCGGTGCTGCCACCTAGCATCACAACATACACTATATCACACTGTATATTGTTAAATAAGTCTATAAGTCAAAGCATTGTAAGTGAATTACTTGGTTAAAAGCTAAATAATTGAATACACCATAATATATTTTTATTTAATTTCAATCTATTCTCTGGATTGATTAGCAAAACCACAACAAGGCTTTTTTTTTATTGACGAGTCTATAGAAGTATGAAATCATTCTTTAAAAAAATATTTTAAAATAAATTAGTCTTATTACTTTTATTCATTTGTGGTACTACCCACAAAAAAATAATTAGTTAAGAACTGAATCATACATGTCAACAGTTAGGCATCTATCTCAGCTGCCTATTTTGAGTATTTTCGTAACTTGACCTTTCCCATTCATCGTATTTAAGATGTACAGTATTTATAAATGTAGAATGATGTAGTTTTAATGCCTTCCCCCCCTAAAATTCTTACCTTACATCTCCTTTTTTTTCCTCACTCACAACTGATTCCTATCGTGATCCATTACTAGCTAGCTTAGCTACATCCTCAGGCATGCAGGGTCGGTGCAGAACATCAATCCTTGCAGCTGTAATGCGATATGCTGCCCCAGTTGTTGTCTTTTATATTGTGAAAAATCTCATTTAAGCCTGAAGGAGTAATATATCACCTGCTCCGTAGAGTCAACTTGGATTTCCAATAATGTTACAGCGGATAATAACTTTGCAGAGTTTTTTTTTTTTCTTCTTCTTTTTCTTCCTCAAACCCCGCCACGGATGCCATTAAAACACTTGGATGAAAATCTTAATAAGCAATAAGCTAGCATGGATCCATAACAAATGTGTTCATTTTTAACACTTAGTGTGTTGTGACAGTTTACGGGATAACAGACAGGTGAGAGAGCGAGCGATGAATACCCAGGAGAGCCTTTTATGATAAACGGATGCTGCTGATAAATGAGACGGTCTGCTTTCCAGCTCTGGACAAATGGGCTCATTACAGATTTGGGACAGGTTCCAGCAGTGTCATGATAACATTGTGGAATGTGAATTCAGGGGCAAAACTTTCCAACTCTGGGGAAAACTGAATAAAGATGGTACGCAAGACATAACACTTAAAAACTCTTTTATACTCTTTTATGAAGTCTTCATCTACAGTGAAYGTATAAAGYAATACAGTTTGAGCATACTAAGAAGGTATTTTCAGGCCACASTCACATCTACTGCTCTTTACAAATCATAAATAAAAATGGGTAACATTTGATTTATCAAAGACTTCCCCTGACCAAAAAGAAACTTTGCTTCTTAATATTTTTTTAATACTTTTAAAACTATTAAAGCCTAAATAAAATTTTTATTTGTTCATCATCTGCTTGATAGACTTTATTAAGAGCAAAGAGGAAAACAAAAGGAACCGCCCATATTGTGAGTAAATAATATGACAAAAATGATCATATCCTGATATTTCTCCACTATCACCCCGTCTTGGAATAAGAAAAAATTACGAAACACAAAAATTATTAAACTAGCTTTAATACTGTGTAATCTTCTTTCATAAGACTAATACTTTGTTTTTTTAATAATAACTGTTTCAATAGCCCTGTATCCTYCTATAMAGCTAGAGCTACTGGATAAGAAGAATGTCAGTACTTATGGAGCCCAGCCACAACTTTTGATGAAACATAAATTAAATGTAATTAAATATTAATAATGTGAATAACAGCCCAATCCATGTAATCMCTTCAGTCAGAACATGATCCGGTCCTTTCTCTCTCGTTCTCTTCATGTTTGCTGCACGTCAGCGTGGTGTTAGGTGACGTGACAAGTTCCCAGAAGGAAATTTTGTGTCCGGTCCTAAACAGTAAACTCAGCGATTACCACCCCATCTCACCTGTTTTTAGTTTAGACTTTCATCCACTGGGTCTCTTCTGACTAGCGTTTACTCA
>QMIH01000548.1:213950-230710 GCA_003987875.1 Clarias batrachus
GGTCACGAACTATTTCAGCTTGAGGAAGTTTTAAAGTCGGTTTGCAAAGTAAATATAAAAGCAAAAACTGGAAAATTTGCATATATTAACAGTTATAAACAATAAACATGACTGTGGGCTCAAGTTACATTTAAATGTGTTCTCTTCTTGTTTTGTTTCATTATTACATTAATGTTTATGAAATGTATGTGAAATCCTTGAGGAAAGCCTGTGGTGCGAGGTTCAGAGCTAATACAGATCGCTACTCCGTCTTGTTCTCCGCKCGTGACCCACACAGAAGAAACAGGAGGATGTGAAGACGTTTTTCTGCGCTCCCTTCCTGTAGGGAAATAGAGTTACAAAAACAAGTCCCTAAAGGAGCGGCACTTTGAAGCTGAGCGTGACTAATTAAACCGCACCGGAGCTCTGAGAAAGCCTGCGAAGGCCGCTCCGTTCATAACCTCATTGTTCCATAGTGCTTTGCGGATAGGGCGCATTTTCTCCTGCAACTTCTTAAATATAAACAACTGTCCCTGCTGCCAGGAGCATCAGATGCGACAAGACAAGGAGACGAGACGATCAGAGAGGAGACAAGAGGAGACGAGAGGATCGGAGAGGAAGAAAGAGGTGGGGAGAGGAGATTAGAAAAGAGGAGACAAGAGGAGGTGAGAGGAGAGGAGATGAGAGGAGAAGAGGAGAAAAGAGAAGAGGAGATAAGGGGAGACGAGAGGAGAAAAGAGGAGATGAGAGGAGAAAAGAGAAGAGGAGACGAGAGGAGAAAAGAGGAGACAGGAGAAGAGGAGAGGAGAAAAGAGGAGAGGAGACGAGAGGAGAGGAGAGGAGACAAATGATTTACGCGATGCAAAAGCAAAAGTGTGTGTTGATTAGTGTTCAGGTGTGCTATTGGAGCACGGCCTATGGCTTCTTCAGTAAATCTACTAATAGATCTCTTTCCTGTAATGGAGTTAAGTTCAAATGATTCACATTCAGGACGCGGGTGATCATTTTCTGTCGGTGCGCACGCTGACCTCAAGCATTTATTAAATCCCACTCACAGAGTTGGGATTATTTTCTTCCCTTTTATTAGCTCGTGGGTATATTGAATTGCATTTCTGTTTTGTTTTTTAGTACATTTAAAAATCCAAAGAATTAAAAAATCTTCAGTTCTTTAGGCTCACAGTGGACAATGAAGAGCTTTAGGAAACATTTGAATAACTCTTATAACTCAAAGCTCCAGTGTGCTACCGATTCTGATGTTTCTGTTACACAGGACAAAATAGAAGGAGATAAAAACTTGGAAGCTCACCAGCGTTATACACCACATGTCACATGGCCGAATAATACCTGAGTTTGMTCCTKTTGGCATAACAGAACAGTCCGGGGTGTGTTATTCCTCTTCAACCACAGCGTTCCGTTTATCACCATCAATTTGTGATGTTTAATTCATTTAGTTGATGTTGTGGAACGTCCGAAGGCAAGTTGGTTCTTCTTAGTACACTGTCTCGGTCATAGCTTTAAATCCTGATACCAAGAAACTAGRAAGCAAACTCCAGGACTACTGGATTGCAGGTATGTGTTGCGGTACGTTCTGTGACACAGGACGTTACGGGATTTGGATGTGAGTGGCCCAGGGGTAAAGTGCTCGCCCTTTCAGCCGAGCAACGTTCTGTAGCCTCCTCTGACTGGCAGCCTTGATGTGGGAGTGGCCTAATGACGGTTGGGAATGGATACGACTAAATTAGGGAGAAATTCGAGAGGAAAAGGTGCGTCTGTCTGCTATAACTGTAAACCTTATGCAGCGACTGATGCACACGCGCCAGTTCTTGCGCAACTGGAAGTTAAACGGTGATACTGTACCTGTACTACAATAGCGTGCTGTTATGATGTACCAAAGTGAAACTAAAGCTGGTTGCGGAGGAGGAGGAGGAGGATGCTGTAAGCTGATGTGTTCGTATTGCTTATGTTTCTCATGATCTTTATCAATCCTTATAATTAAAACGCTTTTGTGTTTAACACTTTTTTCCCCTTCAATTTGCTGCCACTACTTTCTGTTTAACTCATTACAAAATCACAACCGATGCTTGAGAGTTCTATATTTTTTTAATTAAAACTCAACCAACAAATTATTGATACAAAATTGTGTACTTAATACATACAAATAACGACAAACACGACTGCAGGCTGATTTCTTCACTGTGACAAAACCGTGAATGATGGATTTGTAGCTTTTTGAAAAATCAACAACATGCATACTTGAATAACCAGAGCGATTTCAACGAGATATATCAATCCTTTTGCTTTTTAACTGCCTTGCGAGTGAAGAATTTTTTTTTAGGGATGGGAATATGATATGATACGATATTATGCGATACCTGCAGATTTTGTTCTAATTCTAAACAAAGTAAGCAAATAATATACTCCTACCCCACAGGATGTTTCTCCACCTTAATTGAAAACATCTAATTATTTTTTAATTATAAAAAAAAAAAAAACTAAATTGGGGGAGTTTGCCGATCCATGAATTGCCACACAAAAGAACTACAAAACATCACTGAATCGATTCTTCCCCCACACCTCTAATATTAATGYTACATTTGATATCYCTGGCTCGATCTYTCAGCATCACTCGTCTGACCCGAATCTAGCGACTTGACTGACTCGCTAACAATTAGTCATTAGCACCAGACTCCTCGTGGGCACTTCTGCTCTTCTTTCTCCCTCTCTTCATAACTGATGAAGGGTCATTTTCAGGCCTGTAATCTCAACAGTCCTCCTGCTGTACTTCATTAGTGAGCTGCTTCTCAGTCCCTTAAAATGGAWGGCGTATAAACTGCACCGCTCACAACTTAGCGTCCAAACAATGGTATCCGTGTKGGTGATCGTTTACAGAGAATTACTGTAGCAAGTCATTTTCTTAAGATTTTTATGCAAMMACATCTGATTTTCCTGTTCCTGTCTGGGTATTATTAAGCCAAGTCTTGCTCTGAAAAATGCCTCGCAATAAACAGAAGCATGAGCAGAGCTGGGATTTCCGACGCCTCCAGCCGCAGTTACGGCGATACGACGGTACAACAGAGACCGCCGGGGCGAACTCGAACTAGGCCTCGGGGTAGCATTGAGCGCCTGCGGCTTTATTGCTAATGGCCGACTTGAGCAGGCGCCTGGTAAGATGTGGTTATAAAATATGCTACATCAATCTTATTACAGGAACTTGAACTTGTGAATGGCCCACAGTAGCTGTTACCAGCGCAGAGTGGATTATTTTCACATAATGATTCAAATGAGTCTTCTGCTCGTACCACAGCAATTTCCCAGTAATTGAAAAGTTTTACTTATTAACAAACAGCACACCGCACTTTTTTTGTTTTCTCGTCTCCAATTCCCACCCGTCATTAGGCCGCTCCCACATTAAGGCTACTTCTACCAGTCAGCGAGGGCTGAAGACTATCACGTGTTCCCTCCGAGCCATGTGACGCCAGCCAACCACAACTTTTCAAACTATTTGCTCATGGACTGTTGGGAGTGGTACAGAGGACMCTSGCATGAYAGCGCTACCCGTACTTCCACTTGCGTGAGCTAGCAGACGTGATTATGTAAAATGAGTTCCTGTATCGAGGCTAAGAGCCTCCCATCCGCTCTCTCTAGGCCCCCGCTGTGAGAGGCTACGGCGTCACCCCGGGATTCGGATGACACGGCAAGCACTTTACCACCAGTGTTGGGTGTAACGCATTATTTTGATGTAACGAGTAATCTAACGCGTAAGGTCCGCTATTCAAGTACTCAGTTACTTTTTCAAAAATGTAATCCGTTACGCAGACAATTTATGTAATCCATGAGCCATACAGCAGTCATTCCCAATCCATTAGTGTGTGAGAGAGGAAGTTGTCCTACAAGCCCCGCCCCCCGATAACCCGCCCCCTCTGTTATTCCTGCTGTTATAACCCTATCTCACCTACGCACGGAAAGATGGAAACCTAAACACAGCGCCAAAACTCGCAGTGAGTCATGATGAACCGTACGTACGGCCACCGCGCGAAACCGCGTAGATGAGATAGAGGTATTAGTAGTTGACAGATTAAAGGTCTTGAATAAAACAACATACATGAGGAAGCACAAAGGAGTTTTCATTTTCTGCAATGGAAAAGTACTCGAACTAGTTATTTTTATCAGAAAGTAATGCTGTAATGTAACGGATTACTTTTTGAAAGCAGTAATTTTGTAATGTAATTAGTTACTTTAAAAAGTAACGTCCGCCAACACTGTTTACCACTGCGCCACTCAGAGCTGTACATTAGCARCATCTATACGTTAGCTATGTTAGATACACTTTTATCATTTTTTCATACTACTAAATATGTCTAAGAAACCTGTATAAAATATAACTATTTGACACAAAACTTACTTTCTTTCGGCTTAATGTTAGCCTAACCCTAACCCTAACCCCGTCAATAGAAACCACTATTTTGCGTGTTACTGTAGCAACTAGAAAACTGGAAATTTAGCTAAAGCTTCTAAAAAATCTATTGGTAACAGCCTGCAAATATTTATTTTTTTAAAGTGACAAAAAGTGGAACTAAAACTATTTCAGAGAGAAAATATGTACATATTTTTTTTTTTTTTTAAGATTTCTTTTTACGTTTTTCCTAAGAAAGTACTATGATGTATATTTCAGGAATTTTGTGAGGTTTAAATGCCTTAAAAGTTTTAGCTAGAAATGGGCCAAATCGATAAGTTACACAACAATTAAAGATTATTAGACATTATTTTAGTTGTTCTTCAAAACCTGTATGCAGCTTCTGAATCAACTGAATCGAATCAAATTGAAACTCGAATTTGAATGCTCAGAAATAGAATTGAATCACAAGTCTATTTAAGATTCACAGCTCCAGATACATTCACACGACGCTGGTGTGGAGATTACATTCAGGCTGCTGTATAATCAATCTTATTTCATATGGTTGTGTTATTGTGTTTATTTCCTTATGTACGATTAACAACGCAGTAAATCATCAACAGGTAAAGTCCAGGTATCTAGAGCTGGAACATTCTTGTCTTATAGTTGGCCATGCACTTCCGTGTTTCCATTTAATTACACAATTAAACTACATAAAATGTGTTCTCACTGCTGTATTTAATATAATAAGAGTAAAAACCTACATAAAACTAACTATCTGCTGTAAAACAGCAGTAAATATTTATATAATTCAAAGTATGATTTTATTAAAAAATACCGTAAAACGATTGTGATTGCCAGGTTTTTTTTTTCCCCCAAACGTTTGAAAAACACAATAATACAGAATGTCTCTGTAGGCTACAGCAGCTCCAGTTCTCTTCACTTCTTCCAGCCTGACAAATGAGAGGAAGAACTCGAGTGTCYTGCACAAAGCCCTGACCTCAAACCCAGTGAAAACCTTTGCAATGAGCTGGAACACTGGCTGCACTCCAGACCTCCTGTTTACCTTCAGTCATCCGGAAGGAAAGTCAGACAGCCGTTTATCCAGTAATGCGAAAGAAAGATGAGGGAAAAAAACATTCTGAACTTTTAATTTAGTATATGTTTGCATTTAAGGTGGCTGCTGTTCCTCTATAATCCTGCAGGTGGCACTTTAGAGGTGGCTCTAAAGTATGTTCGTTTAAAATTGTGAACAAATCTAAAACAAAATTAGCTCGTCCCTAGTCATCCCGTCCCTAATGTGAAATCTCAGTGTCGATAAGCAAACCTAGATGAACTTCAGCCTACCATTGTACAGGTATATATAAAGTTCTGTAATTACATAAGCATGAACATTTTATCCTGGCATATGTCACTGAAAATCCATTGAGAGACTTCTCTAGTACTGATTTTTATCATATTTTCAAAATATGATGTGTCCCTGTAAACAGATGTGACGTTAATTATTCTCAAACATTCTGCATAGAAATGTGTCAGAGATGTGAATCTTGACATAATCTATACATGATGTCATAACCAATAGCCAGGGGTCAAGAGAGCGTAACTGGCTGTGCTCTCTGGGTGGGCGGGATCTCATACTCTAAATCCCCTATCAATCACGATGACACTAGCAAATCACGTGCATCTGTGAGGTCAAGTATGTGGAAGAAGGCAGACAGTGCTTCCCTTTGTAGCCAGAGCAGCAAATGTAAAGAAAATGCAGTTTCCTGGCATCATGTGTCAAACAATTAGGGACAAATTGNAGTTATTTTTATCAGAAAGTAATGCTGTAATGTAACGGATTACTTTTTGAAAGCAGTAATTTTGTAATGTAATTAGTTACTTTAAAAAGTAACGTCCGCCAACACTGTTTACCACTGCGCCACTCAGAGCTGTACATTAGCARCATCTATACGTTAGCTATGTTAGATACACTTTTATCATTTTTTCATACTACTAAATATGTCTAAGAAACCTGTATAAAATATAACTATTTGACACAAAACTTACTTTCTTTCGGCTTAATGTTAGCCTAACCCTAACCCTAACCCCGTCAATAGAAACCACTATTTTGCGTGTTACTGTAGCAACTAGAAAACTGGAAATTTAGCTAAAGCTTCTAAAAAATCTATTGGTAACAGCCTGCAAATATTTATTTTTTTAAAGTGACAAAAAGTGGAACTAAAACTATTTCAGAGAGAAAATATGTACATATTTTTTTTTTTTTTTAAGATTTCTTTTTACGTTTTTCCTAAGAAAGTACTATGATGTATATTTCAGGAATTTTGTGAGGTTTAAATGCCTTAAAAGTTTTAGCTAGAAATGGGCCAAATCGATAAGTTACACAACAATTAAAGATTATTAGACATTATTTTAGTTGTTCTTCAAAACCTGTATGCAGCTTCTGAATCAACTGAATCGAATCAAATTGAAACTCGAATTTGAATGCTCAGAAATAGAATTGAATCACAAGTCTATTTAAGATTCACAGCTCCAGATACATTCACACGACGCTGGTGTGGAGATTACATTCAGGCTGCTGTATAATCAATCTTATTTCATATGGTTGTGTTATTGTGTTTATTTCCTTATGTACGATTAACAACGCAGTAAATCATCAACAGGTAAAGTCCAGGTATCTAGAGCTGGAACATTCTTGTCTTATAGTTGGCCATGCACTTCCGTGTTTCCATTTAATTACACAATTAAACTACATAAAATGTGTTCTCACTGCTGTATTTAATATAATAAGAGTAAAAACCTACATAAAACTAACTATCTGCTGTAAAACAGCAGTAAATATTTATATAATTCAAAGTATGATTTTATTAAAAAATACCGTAAAACGATTGTGATTGCCAGGTTTTTTTTTTCCCCCAAACGTTTGAAAAACACAATAATACAGAATGTCTCTGTAGGCTACAGCAGCTCCAGTTCTCTTCACTTCTTCCAGCCTGACAAATGAGAGGAAGAACTCGAGTGTCYTGCACAAAGCCCTGACCTCAAACCCAGTGAAAACCTTTGCAATGAGCTGGAACACTGGCTGCACTCCAGACCTCCTGTTTACCTTCAGTCATCCGGAAGGAAAGTCAGACAGCCGTTTATCCAGTAATGCGAAAGAAAGATGAGGGAAAAAAACATTCTGAACTTTTAATTTAGTATATGTTTGCATTTAAGGTGGCTGCTGTTCCTCTATAATCCTGCAGGTGGCACTTTAGAGGTGGCTCTAAAGTATGTTCGTTTAAAATTGTGAACAAATCTAAAACAAAATTAGCTCGTCCCTAGTCATCCCGTCCCTAATGTGAAATCTCAGTGTCGATAAGCAAACCTAGATGAACTTCAGCCTACCATTGTACAGGTATATATAAAGTTCTGTAATTACATAAGCATGAACATTTTATCCTGGCATATGTCACTGAAAATCCATTGAGAGACTTCTCTAGTACTGATTTTTATCATATTTTCAAAATATGATGTGTCCCTGTAAACAGATGTGACG
The DNA here is from genome assembly GCA_003987875.1 of Clarias batrachus. Classification (NCBI taxonomy): domain Eukaryota; kingdom Metazoa; phylum Chordata; class Actinopteri; order Siluriformes; family Clariidae; genus Clarias; species Clarias batrachus. The sequence continues at coordinate 221,861 of QMIH01000548.1, forward strand.
TTAATTATTCTCAAACATTCTGCATAGAAATGTGTCAGAGATGTGAATCTTGACATAATCTATACATGATGTCATAACCAATAGCCAGGGGTCAAGAGAGCGTAACTGGCTGTGCTCTCTGGGTGGGCGGGATCTCATACTCTAAATCCCCTATCAATCACGATGACACTAGCAAATCACGTGCATCTGTGAGGTCAAGTATGTGGAAGAAGGCAGACAGTGCTTCCCTTTGTAGCCAGAGCAGCAAATGTAAAGAAAATGCAGTTTCCTGGCATCATGTGTCAAACAATTAGGGACAAATTGAGGAATGTCTTTCTTTTAAACAGTGTCCATATTTTATTGTTTTGCATTTTTTTTTTTTCTCCCTAATTTAGTCGTGTCCAATTCCTCCCCGTCACTAGGGGGCTCCCACATTAATGCTACTACTACCACTCAGCCGGGAGGGACGAAGACTATCACGTCTTTCCTCCGAACCATGTGACGCCAACCAACCGCATCATTTCAAACTGCTCGCTCGCGCACCGTTGGTGGCGGCGTCACACACTCGGAGGACAGCGCTATCCGCTCCGTCCGTTGCGTGAGCTCACAGACGCCCCTGATTAATGATTAATGTCWTCCCTCCCCTCTGAGAGAGCTCAGCCAATCAGCTCTCTCTAGACCTCCGGCTGTGAGAGGTTACAGCACCACCCAGGAATCGAACTCGCGATCTCTGGATGATAGGGCGAGCGCTTTTACCACTGCGCCACTCGGAGGCTTTATTTTGCATTTTAAACTTGTTCAATACTAAATTGGTATTTACATTTAGCCGGCACCCTTATCCAGAGCAACTAACATTTTTATCTCATTATACATCTAAGCAGTTGAGGTTTAAGGGCCTTACTCAAGGACCCCACAAAGGCAACTTGATGGCCATGGGGTTTGAACCATTGTCCGACCGCTGAGCTACCTCTGACCTTAAGTCCCCTACATATGAACGAGTTTCGTTTTGAGAGCTTGTTCGTAAGTCCAATTTGTTCATAAGTCCGACAAACACTGCGTAGCTACTAGAATACCAACACAACTGGCTATGCACAGTATAAAACTAACATGCTTGTCCTTGTTCTTTAGAATTGTTCCGATGGTTGAATGATTCACGATAAAAGAACGAGCGATGTCTGCCATCTTTTCACCTCGCTCCATTCTCTCAATTATTTTCACTTTCGCATTCATTATTGCTCGGTGCTTCTTAGCGGTACCAGCTTCATCGCCACAGCTTTTTTACGTTCACTACCGGACATCCTGGAATGCACGCTGCACGCAGGTGACAATAAATAAATGATCTAACTTCCGCAATTGAACATGCACGAATGCATGTTTGTATCCCTGAAAGCTCGTAACTCAAATGTTCGTATGTTGGGGGTTTACTGTGCTTTTATAATATTTTCCAGATACAGGAAAAAAAARACCTGCCGTGTGACAGAATTCAGAGAACGGATGAGAGATGATTTAGGAAACGACAAACAAGATGTAAAGCTGCTCTTCGCGAAACGTTTCCGTTCAGAATTTGCAGTCTGAAAGCACGAGTCCCGCGTCACTGCGCTGAGAGTGGAGAATAACGGTAACCTTAGATGTAGGGACCAGCAGCAGCCTGTGAATCCTCCTGCCAGTCAAAAGGAAAGCGGTTTCTGCACGGATGGCCTGCCATGCTGAGCACATGCTGAGAGCATTTTTTTTTTTTTTTAAAAGAAGAAGAAGAAAAAGCCTTACCTTCTGCACAGATGGTTCTGGTGCATTGTCATTTCTCCCTCTCTGCCTCATGATAATTATGGTTTGCCAAAATCCTCTGCCACTGATATGACAGTGAAATATAAAAATGGCAACGCATAAACATCAATAAATTGAAATTTCTCCTACCATTTACATCCTAACTTCCAGTCACCGCACCATGATTTCATTTACGCTACGTTAGAACACGTACATAATGATTAGTAATTAATCTGAACACGCAGCTCGAGCTGGTCGAACTCATGTAGACGTGACAAGCAGTTAATGCGTCTAAACACTTAAGAGCCTAATCATCTATGAAGATAATAAGAAAGCTGGGAGATCTACTGTATGCAGGCTTTGCCAGCTGCCTCATGAGGAAATGGTGTTGACAGTACACATGTCACTCCAGCACCTGAGGTCTTGTAATTTTGTCTGGCAGAAATGCACCAAGAAACCGGTAATGCCCAGGAATCTAGACTGCATGGGGATCTGTAGTGTTCATTTCACTGAGGACGGCTTTTAAGCGTAGGATTATGGACTACAGTAATAGGTTCATTCTCAAGCCTCATTCAGTTCGGAACGATCGGAGAGTGCAGGCGAGACCGAGAGCAGACATTCGCCAGGCTGGTTGCTTTTAGAGCATCAGCATTGTGAGAAGGTAGCATGCAAATGATCAGCGAACTAGAGATGCTACGTCATAGAGCTAGCCTGTTTCTATATGCAGCATTTCTCTACATTTCCAACAATTTTGCTTTGGAGAAAGCTGCTTTATTCGACAAAGCTGTTSGACAAATGTTACTCTTCGAAAATCCTCGTTCATAAAGTCTTTACGAATCTGAAATCTGAAATTTTGAGACCAATAAAATCTATCTATCTAAATTGTTTTGCACCTGGTGGTCAGAATCGGAACTGCAATCGGAACATCCTAGGGTGTTTCTGATTTGTCAAGGAAACAGTGAGGCATGGAAAACAAACGTTCAACACAAGTGCTGGTTGACTTCAAATAATAATTGCATTTGCAAAAAATCTTAGGGGAAAAAAAATGACCTCTTCAAAAGCACTTCCCGGCCTCTTTTACACATTAACAGGGTCAGTGCACAACTATGCTTGACCAACCAAAACTAATGGCACAGTCAGAGTTTTATATTGTCATGAAGAATTCCTCGTTAGCTCTAAATGCCTTGTACATCCCATAAGAAAAAGGTCGTTCATCCCATTATAAAACCACATTAATAGCAGACTTTAAAAAAAAACAATCATCAGTATACTGTAGCTCCAAGCTTTAACAAGCGCCTTAGTGTAGTTAGCTGGAGGTGGAGGGTTCCTTCCCTTCTTGTGCGATATAAATGTACAACACAACAAAATACACAAATAAAGGTCAGCTTATTGAGCGCATGCAGGAAAGCGAGCATACAGCGAAAGGTCAGTGTGTAGAATCCATGGACTCAGGCCAGTAGGTCAGTGTCGTCTGCGAGATCAGTTCAGTTAAGGCTGAGTTTACATCCTGCTACGAAAGAGATTTCAAACCCTCGGAAAAAATATCAATCATATGCCTTAAACATATCAATACGGAATAGTAACAATGAGTTGTTTTGCGTAATCCAGGATTGACGTTATTACTGAAAGTTGATAGACAGGCCAGGAATCTGCCTAAATGCATCAAAATTACATTGAAATTCCCTTTCGTGGTTCATGCTGTTAAAGGAACAGCTGTGGCAGGAAATCATCAGGAGCAGGAAGATTACGCTGAGCTGCAGCATAAATCATATGTGCTCAATCTTTTGACAAATGTCTTATAACACTTTCACGCCTGACGAACGAGCGGCATCAAACAGAAGGACAGGTAAGACGGATCAATGCTATATATCAACTGTTCGAACATTAATCATAATCGTCGAAAATATATATGTTCATAATGCAACAAAGTTCAAATTCTATGAAATATTGATTTCCCTTCCTAAAGACATCATCATCTTTCTATTCGATAGGTGCACAGATTTGCTCGCCTTCTAGATATTGCATAAAAGATTTCCGTGCACAGAATTATTATTGCACCTAGTGGTCAAAAATAGGAACTGCAACAAAATTACCAGATGTCTATTGGGGAAAAAAAAAAAAATCACTGGAAAAGTGTTGGAGCAGCTGAGAAGAATGTTCAGGCCGGAGCTGCTACTGCAAATTGCGAAAGTTGCACCAAAAACAGTTTTCATAGCAATTAATCAGAATTAAATCTAATGCATTTATTCTAACAAAGGAAACGAAATACTTTGTAGCACTTTGAGATTTGCCTCAAATATAAAGTGCATTATGAATAAAAAGTATTATTATTATTATTATTATTAACAGTGTCAAGTGTAACTGAAGTAATTAAATGTGTCTATGGTGTACAGAACTTCTGATTGTTAAATAAATTGCGAAGATTGGGAGACGGAAAGACGGGTAGGTTAGAAACGCATTTGCATCATGGTCACATTGTTTYCCTTTTTCCAATGTCCTAGTTTCAGGTCTTTTGTGTGGTTTCTGAAATGGAAATATCACTAGATAATAGCTAAGGATGTTACTGATTAAACATTAATTGATTCATTGTCATAAAAAAATGTAACTGATGTTTTTTTTTTTTCCTGTACTGTTGAGTACCTCAAATGATTTTTTGGTTTTTATGAGACCAGGGTGCAAGGCTGATACCCAACCCTCCTCCTATCTCATCTGGGCTTTGGGACAGCCAAGGGTAGACTTATTTATTTTATTGGGCATAGGGTGAAAGGCCTTGCTATAAAGGGCAAGAGGGGCCAACAGTGGAACTCTGGAGGTGGTGGGGCTCAAACCCCAAACCTCCGATCAGCATTCCAGAACCCCAAATAATTACCTAAATAATAACCAATTAACCAATGTTGGTTTTGCAGCATGTTTCCCCACGGCTCACATATCTATTATAACACTTGTAAAAAATCCACTGTGAAAAAAAATGTGTCTTTTCATTGTCAATTATTAACAATCTAGAGATCGCCTTGCGCCTGCAGGGTCAAGGGTTCGATTCGGTTCCATGTGCATGGAGTTTGCATGTTCCACGGGGTACACCAGTTTCCTCCCACAGTCCAATGCAGGACATGCAGGTTAGCTTAATTTCCATTCCCAAATTGCCTGTAATGTGTCTGCGATGGATTGGCACCCTGTCCAGGCTGTGCTCTGACTTGTCTCCTGAGATACGCTCCAGTCCCCCCATGCAACCCTGTATACAGGATAAAGCGGTATAGACAATGAGCGAGTGAGTATTGATTGCTAACATGTGCAACATCGTTTAAGAAAAATGTTGAAAATTTTCAACCCAACAGTAGCTTCATATGACGAGTAATGRCATCTTCGCTTCAGAACACGAGGAATGTCATCACTGAACATAATCTGTGTATAACTTTTGGTAAGAAAATGCCGGGATTGTTTGGCTGAGAGTGATGTGTTAAAGTTTCAGAGATTTAAAAGACATAATGAATCATAATTCTCGTTACATTACTGCAACAAAAACAGTCTTTGATCAAGTTATATATATAATACAGCAAAGTACTTGTCACTCATCTCATGACTTCAGTAATGGCTAACACTTTTTTGTTGAACTTAATTAACACATTACAGTCTAATTTATACTCAAGTGACAGCTTTTAGTTCTTACCAAATTAAGGAAGAAAAAACACACTGGATACGAGAAACAAAGTTCTATGCGCATCTTATTCTGACTCATCTTGTCAGTCTGGGTTTCCTCCCTTTATTTCTCGATATAATCTCCTGCTACACTAACACACTTATCCCAGTGTTGCACTAGTGCTTGGACACCATCGAGGTAGAAAGTTGGAGCCGTGTCTGATTCGGGTCTGAAACGCCGGCCTCCCAGGAACTCCTTTAATGATCCAAACATGTGGAAATGTCTTGGAGCGAGGTCAGGACTCTACGGGGGACGTGGCGATAGCTGCCAGCTGAGTTCCTATTGTATAATGTGTAAGTGGTGTCGGTGAATCAAACGTCTTATTGTGAYTRAGAGTCTCATCACTGTAATGTGATGGAAAATCTGTCAATGTCAAGCGCTTTCACACCTTCAATTCCTCACAAGTCCCGGTTTGATTCGAACACCACTATTCGTATCGTATGATTCGTATTTCAATAGAACAATATTTTACCTGAACACGCTTTGAAACCAAATTAGCAAAGAACCTATACAACCAAACACTTGGAATCTGTATATTTTTATGATCAATTATAAGAAACTTAAGCATGGTCTTCACGTTTAAAATAAATCTCTTGCATAGATTAATATTAAACGTTCCATCTAACATCTGATATTTCTCAAGCAGTAAAGTGAGTCTCAGAGCTAATACAGTTCGCTACTCCGTCTTGTTCCCCGCGCGTGACCGACGCAGAGGAAACAGGAGGATGTGAAGACGTTTTTCTGYGCTCCCTTCCTGTAGGGAAATAGAGTTACAAAAACACGTCCCTAAAGGAGCGGCACTTTGAAGCTGAGCGTGACTAATTAAACCGCACCGGAGCTCGATTCAGCTGAGGTCTGAAAAAGCCTGCGAAGACCGCTCCATTCATAACCTCATTGTTCCCTAGTGCTTTGCAGATAGGGCGCATTTTCTCCTGCAACTTCTTAAATGAAAAAAAAAATAGAAAAAACATTTCAAAAGTCCTGCTGGCAAAGGAGACAAGACGAGACGAGACGAGACGAGAGGAAAGGAGACGAGACGAGACGAGAGACGGCAAAAAAATCYGATAATGATTTATGCGATGCAAAAGCAAAAGTGTGCGTTGATTAGTGTTCAGGTSTGTTATTGGAACACGACCCATGGCTTCTTCAGTAAATCATAATCAATAATAGATCTCTTTTCTGAAATGGAGTTAAATTCAAATGATTCAGGTTCAGTTCTGCTCAAGAATGGCCAAAATATACAGTATAACCAACTATAATACACTACCAGTCAAACGTTTGGCGTCATCCTTATTACACGGATCGTTCCTGAATTTTATTTTTCTCTACACTGTGAAATAATACTGAAGGCATTTAAAATCGACAATAATCTCAATTCCTGCTGGCCAAGGAGAGGAGAGGGAGAGTTGATACGTATGATCTGTAAAGCCTTCGTAAGTAGTGGCTCACAAATCCATGGCAGTTTATTAATCGTTATTGTTTTTTATTATTTTGTTTTTTTTTTAATTACATTTTTTCATTTATTTTTTTATTTAGTGTTTTTTATTTATTTTTAGTGTTTTTTATTTATTTTTTATTTATTTATTTATTATTTATTTATTTATGTTTTTATGTTTTTTTATTTTTATTTTTTAATTTATTTATTTATGTTTATTTATTTTTTTATTTATGTTTTTTTGTTATTCATTTATTTATTTATGTTTTTATGTTTTTTTATTTTTATTTATTTATTTATGTATTTATGTTTTTTATTTATTTATTTATTTATGTTTTTTTTAATTGTTTTTTATTGTTTGGGTTTGATTCATGCATCCCATATAGCAGTTGCAAAAAAGTGCATTTTGTTACCTCAACCGCCTGAGCAACCACTGCATCATTTACCTGATTAATAATAAGGCATTAACCGATGTTTGTTATGCATCATGTTTCTCAGCAGCTCACATATCTATCACTTGTTAGAGAGTGCACTTGCAGTGCAGACRATGAAAAATTCTGTTTGTTTGAACTATTTACATTCAAATCTTATCATATCATAACAAATATTTTTGTTTTTTATTATTCTGTATGAGTTTGATTCATGTGTCTCACATAGCGCACTAATAAATATGAACTATTAAACAAATATTGTTTGTTAACCTGCGCAATTATTGGTTAAGAAAAACTGTATGAAGTTTAAATGTATTTAGTTTGGGGTTAAATTTAATGTTCTAAAATGTTCATTCACTCACCAGCCTCTCTCTCTCTCTCTCTCTCTCCCTGTCCTGAAGACTTTAACATGCTCGGAAACATCGAGGCTGTTACAAAGCACTCAGAAGTAACAGTCTTAATAAATGTTAAATGTTTCATGAGAAAAACAACAAAAATAATTAACTATTACTACGAAAACCACATTAAAATGGCCATTAAAGGGGAACTATTATGCAAAATTCTCTTTTTAGTCGTTTTCCTTATTTAGACTTATTTGGCACTGCTTTTTGTCTTTTTTCGTATTTTTTTTTCTTTTTAACCCTAATGTGACCTCATATAAGAAAAGCCCTGCCCCTAGCTTGTTCTCCAGCTCCGCTGTTCTCTATGGGGCGTCGCTCATCGGTAACTCATTTGCATAGACACTGAAACGGCATGTTCGGAGGAGGAGTGAAAACGATGGGAAAATGCCCTGAGGAAGCCATGTTACCTTGTGTAAGAAGTAGTAACATATGAGACCTTTAATAGAAACCTATTRTTGATGTGACAGAACTGTCCATGGCATGCAGTTACACCGAAATACTGCACACTTTTTAACCAATCAGACGAGAGAAATATAGTCGTGCAGTAAACATTCTTCTGTCTATCATATCTGTGCTTTAATATTTTTTATGCCGTGACTGTATTTGGGTTTAAGGATCTTATTAAAAATGGATTACCCTTCTATAACACCAACACAGACGAAAATAGATGGTTTATGCATAATGCAGGTTTCTCGCACTATAGATAAATAGGACAATGCCGAAAAAGTGCAGAGACACAAAAAAAAGAGGGGGGGGGGGATGGGGTGTCGACCGGGCAGCTCGTCTAATCACACGCTTCAAATGCCATGGGAAGATCCAAAACAAACAAAAAAGCGCCTGAAACCCGTTTTATCATGAGAAATGATCCTTCAACAGAAACTAACTATGAACCCATCTCTCTCTCTCTCTCTCTCTCTCTCTCTCTCTCTTTGGTCCTCTTGCTCTTTTTCATCCTTTTGATGCTTACATTTAAAATGGACAGGTTTGGTGAGGAGCTGATCCAGAACATCTTCAGAACATAAGCTTTGATCAATTAGCGAGTCACTCCGAATAAAGTCAAATCTTTTCTTTAAGTTCCTGAAAAAGTTTTCGTCGTCCATATTAAACATACTGTACAGCTTTGAAGGATGCTCGGGAAAAGAA
>QMIH01000548.1:233972-244026 GCA_003987875.1 Clarias batrachus
GTGTGYRTAAAGCCTCTGTAAGAGCGCACTCGCCCGAGAGGATCAAAAGCCTTATTTTTAGTTTCCAGTGCCTCGTCAGGTCTCGATTAGACGGCAGAGTTTATTTTGTGTTTTCAGTTTTCTTTTTCTCATTTCTTTCCAAACGAGTGATATCATAAGCACTCCCAAATACTCCTATTCCGTCGACCCCCTCAGAAGCCCCGCGTGAGGGCCCTCATAAATATTATTACACCCCGACGGGCGGCTCTCGAACCCACACCACGTCACAGAAACGGAAAAAAAAAAGTGAAACAAGAGAAAACTAAGCAACTAACAAACAAATAAAATCAACTGAGCAAAAACAAGAAAAAAACTAATAAAACTAAATTCGTGAGCAAACAAAACAATCTAAATAAAAGTGATGAGAAACAAACAAACAAAACAAACAAACATGTAAAGAGTTGCAAGTGTGCTACTCTTTATACAAAGAGAGAATGAAAGCTTTTTCAACTAACAAATGAAAAGCCAAAAAAAAWTTTCAGAGAAGTAAAGAAAAAATTAACAAAACRYATTTATTAAATAAACAAACAAACAAACAAACAAGCGTGCCTACAGGAGAGCAGTTGCGCAATACAATTCGTTTCACTTGATTGAAAAATGTGTGAGAGCGAAAGACAGAGAAAGAGAAAGAGAAAATAAAGAGAGAAACTATCTAACAAAATGCAGATGGAGCTTTCATTCTGTCTGTTAAATAATTAACGCTAGTTTGTCAAAATCGTCAAAATCCCACTTTGATCAAAACGTCAAAAAAATCATCTGTTGGCTTTTCACAGAAGTGATAAAGGGAAGAGAGAAACAGAAGAGGGAGCGCTTATTCAGCGCTAAGCACTAAGCCATAAAAATCACATCAGTCAACTTTTACTATTATTCGGAGCTTCACGAAGTCTCCTCCCACTGTCCATCGGCCCGGGCGGAGCCACAGATCTGAGAGCTACAGTAGCTCCCTGTGGACGTTCTTGTCCTCTGCCTGTCGTCTTGCTGAGGCTCGAGTTCCAGCTCCCTCATGAACACTGGCTCTTATCACCGTCTGCACCTGCCTCTGATTATTTGTTCCCAGTARTCTGTATAAAGCTCCTAGTTGCTCTCTGAGGAGTCTGCCGTGTGCTGCTGCCGCAATCCTGAGCCGTGCCTCCGTCGTCTCCTGGAGTTCCTGCTCGCCTGGTTTTCTGAGGCTCCGGTTTCACTAGAGGTTTTGATTCTAAAGCAGATTAAACCCTCTWGTTACAGTATAGCCTGAACGTTAGCTCTTAAATGCTACGTTTGTCCTTTGTTTGATTTCCATATCTGTGATGAGAGGAGTCCTCTGCTCTCTTTAATCTTTAAACATTTTCTTCTATTAATAGAATTTAAATACAAAACGACTGAACTATACAATATTTCACAGATGTAAACTTTCACGGCATAATTATCTCCTTCCTTATGCGCAATTTGACATTAACTCAGGAGCTCTCATAGGATACAAACTTTTTATAACGGCGTATCCGAATTTCTTTTCGAATTTATCCCTTGCTGTTCGAGATGCATTTCTGCTCACCACAGTCTGTAAAGAGTGATTTGTGTGTCTCTTAACTAAACTTTGTGGCTTTATGCTGTTTGATCTTTTCTTTTGTTTGTTTGTTTATATTAAATAGGGGTTTAAAATGACACAAAAGTCAGTTTGATACATTTATAATAAAGTAAGCTAAATCTGATATTTCTTTTTATTATTTATTATGAAATCTTCCATAATTCAGCATACCTGTACCTTTTATTTCTTAAAAAAAAGCACTTATGTCTGTTTTTTAAAGACATTAATAGCATTATAAATAACAGTCCAAAACACTGAAGAGCATAATCATCTTTTTATCACAATAACTTGTCATATCTTTGCTTTTAGTCAGTATGCTCACATTATAGATTTTTTTTTTTTGCAACTTTATAGAAAACAAATTAACCTACGCTATAAAATAGACAGGTGTTCAAGTGAAACCGGGACTTGTGAACACAGTACGGTGATAAAACATTTCAATGGTGCAAAAGTTTTAAAGAAGGCAGTATGTCCATGAATGTTTACAGTCCTGACCTCACTCCAAGCCATTTCCACATGTTTGGCCCTTTAAAGGAGTTCCTGGGAGGCCGGCGTTTCACATGTGAAAACGCTGGGGCGTACTGAGGTCTTGATGGTATCCAAGCACTTGTGAAACACTGGGATAAGTGCACTAGTGTAGCAGGGGATTATATAGCAAACCAACTGTGTTCTGTTATTCTGCACAAAACAAACGTCCCACTTTGACTCGAACGCTCCTCGTGCATAAGACCTTTATTTGTATTTACGGAAGAAAGTATCGTGACTGTCGCCTTACTTAACAACTAAGAGAGACGTCCACTGGGACATGAACAGATCGCTGGTAAACTCCGCAGACGCAGCCCAGACAGGTGTGGACATTAATTCCCCCGCGTCCTCATAATGCTCGCCGTGACTGATGGAAATTACTCGACAGATGTGTCCATTGGACTCCGGGTGCAGTTTATTAGAGGAGAGCGATATTTATCACCTGCGTCTCTCTTCTGTACATTACACCATGTTTTACAGGAGACACGGGTGTGACAGGGGCAAAAGCGTGATCTACAGTACGCCGCGTCTGGGTGACAAGTTACAGCTTGGGTTTATTGCTCATAAAGCAGTTTCGCTTCAGGTCTAAAGCGCGGACGGGGCGTTGTCCGGGTTACTACATAAGTTTTCGCTTTAACGAGGACCATAAAGTGCAAGCTTACAATCTCACTTTCTGCTTCTGTACATTCTGTTTTATTCTTCAGTGATATGTTGATGTGTGTCTCTGGTTTGGCATGTGTGTGTGTGTGTGTGAATATTTTTCAGGTTTTGTATTGCAGGGTAAACCTTTGTTTTTCCCAGAGCGCTGCCAAGAAACATGACGTACTGTTTAAACAAACTGCCTGAATGTGAAAAACGTCCTGAAATAAAATACCAAGACATTCCAGAGCTTTCGCGTCCCACAGTCAGGCTGCGATAACGAGTAATCTAGTGCTGTCTTATTAACATACTAGTGTTCCCTTTGATCGTTTTTCACAACACCTATCTGTCCAGGGCGTTTGTCCGGACACAACCCTTCCCAATTTATCTGGGTTCAGGACCAGCATTAWGAGTTCACAGACTCGTGCAACCCGTCAGTGTCTTGGGTCGGTTGCTTGGGTCGGTTATCCAGAGCGACTTACATAAGTGCTTCGAGGTTTCCATCAATAAATCTACCCTTACACTGGTTCACTAGGTTACTAACTAGAAGTAGTATCAGTCAAACACTGTTGACACTGTTGACGGAAACTTCAAAGCACTTTTTTTTAAGTCACTTTGGATAAAAGCCTCTGCCAGATGCCCAAATGGAAATGTAAATGTAAATGTTGGGACGGAATGGAGCGTTAACCCAAATACCTAAGAAACAGACAGATCTTTAGATGTCATTTAAAGATGGCCTAGAGGAATTTTGTTCCGCCACCTACAGTACTGTAAGCGCCAGAACAGAAAACGCATGTCTAGACACATGTTTCCTCGAAACAAACCTAGGAGGTGATGGGACCAGTCGAGCAGTTCTGGAGGATCAGAGGGAAGGTCGTGCTGGGCATCTTTAGCTTTGACTGTTTTGAATTTGATGCGGGCAGCTACCTGGTGGAGGGAGCAAAGAAGTTGGATGGTATGGTACCCCTTTTCCACCAAGACGGTTCTCTAGCTAGGTCAGGTGCCCAATTTCAAGCCAGTTTTTTTTCAGACGCCAAAGCATTGGCCCTCAATTAGCAATTTGCTAACAAAGAACCACTTAGGTAAGGGGCTGGGGTTTTGATGGTGGCGGGGGGGATTATCACGACCAACTAAAAGTTTGTGACCGCCGTCTTTAAACCGGAGTAGTGTAGTCACATGCTAGTGTTGTGGTAGTGTCTACCACAAAAGATAAAGAAAAATGCCTTCCAGTAACCCAAAGTAGACCTGCAAAGCCATGTTGAAGTTCGCCATTGTTGTTGTTTATGCTTGCCACTAGCTTTTTTTGTCATTAGCATTTTTTTTTTTGCCGCCAGCATTGCTGGGAAGGTAGAGACGTACACAGTGACGTAATAACATGACCCTCTATCCCAGTGGTCTCAAACTCAGTTCCTGGAGGGTCGCAGCCCCACAGAGTTTTGTTCCAACCCTGCTCCAACATACATACCATGTAGTTTTCAAATAAGCCTTAATGAATTGTTTAGTTGGATCAGGTGTTTTTAATTATGGTTGGAACAAAACTCTGTGGGGCTGCGGCCCTCCAGGAACTGAGTTTGAGACCCCAGCTCTATCCCATGGAAAAACCTTCAGGATTGAACCTGCTCTGAACCGGCATTAGCACCAGACCTCAACTAGCTCCTGGTTCACTTTGGAGGAAACGTAGTGTCGKAGAACTTATGAAGATGAAGAACAAGAGCAGAGCTGCCAGGAGTGAGTAGCGCARTAGACCAGTCTTGGGACTGAAGAAGCACCTGAGTGGGATATCTGGAGAGAAATGGACAAATTCTTCCGATGTTGGAAAGAAGAAATCCACAAGGAAAGCACTGCAGAATTCGTGAAATCTAGTGCTAGACTGCTGAACTATGACATCAGGTTTCTAAAAGCAAAGAAGAGGAATATACGGCTTCATGGTCGCCATTGGTCCACCAATGACGCACCTATTTGCTTAATGTGAGTCTCATCACTGTATGATGTATGATTCTGCTGATAGAAGCACAACCTGATGTTGTGGCCCGTCCGCTACAAGGTGTTACATGTTCTGAGATGCTTTTCTGCTTGGCAAGAGAATCTCTCAGCACAAAATCGATTGGACAAGTTCCTCTGGGCTTCCTCATCATCGATGCGCATGGATGGAGTTTTCTGTATAAAATCTAGAGACTTTCCTAAAATGGGTCGTAGGTCCGGGTGGTCTAATGCGGCAGGTTTACGGCAGTGTGTGTCTGTGTTTTAAGGCTTGCATTTGCATTATGCACTTTGATTTATCTTGGTGCCAGCCGAGTTTCACACAGACCTCAGTACAAAAAGCGTTTTCATTTATTCCCCTCCCGCCACTCTCCTTCAGCGGACCGTCACGCGAAACRACGCTGCCATCTGGAACGGAAAGTCCCGATTCATCGCGGAGGGGTGCGCCGCTGATAAGAGCATCCCCTCGTCCTTGATTCTACTCTCGCCAGTGGAGCCTGACGCGGTGCATCGTTCAAAAAGCCCTCTCCCATGCATCTTTTGCCCTTTTTTTTTTTTTTTTCACAGTGAGGCTGTGAAGTCATTAGTGCCTGTAGCTCTTCGAAAGTGCTGCATCTCCAAGCCGTACACTATCTCCACTAAATCACCTTGTGCAGTCTGCCAGCTCGGGTGGAAACAGGAAGCAAAGTGTGTATAGAAATGAGCTCTTCAGATGAGCAAGCGCAGGGCTCAGAGGTATGAATCTTGGATAAACTCCCATGACTCCAGACTGTCACTGGTGGGGGACATGAAAGGGCGAAAAGCTGTTTATATAGTAGTTAAACCTGTTTAGGGGTCAGGAAAGTGCGCAAGAAATGTGAAAGTAATCAGACAGGAACATGGTTTAGTTGCTTTAGCCAACTGTATAACCGTCAGTATACGTGATGTAGGAATACTTAGGATGAACAATTAGTTCATGAATCAGCTAGCCTGTTTAAAAGCCAAAGCTCCAGTCTACTCAGCCGGTCTGATACAGACTAAAGGGGCTCCTGAGAGGCAGCACAGGAAAGCAACACTCTGTCATCTGGCGATCCCAGGTGATGCTACAGCCATCTGTAGCCGGGCGCCTAGGCTGGCAGTGCTCTCGGTAAGGGAAGGATGGCATACTTGCGCTCTCATATGAATCATAGCTCCAATCATGGGCATCTGTGAGCAAAAGAGATGCACCGATCAGAGACCGGGCGATACCATAATATCACGATATTATCAGGTGATTCGATATTTAGGAACGTCAATTAGCCTAACCTGCATGTCTTTAGACTGTGGGAGGAAACCGGAGTACCCAGAGGGAACCCACCAAACATGCAAACTCAATGCGCACAAACCCGAGGCGGGAATCGAACCCGAACCCCGAAGGTGCAAGGTGACATTGCTATCCACTACGCCACCGTGCCGTCTTGTATTACGTTTTTTTTTGTAAATATTACAATTCGTTATTCACATTTTTTTTCTGATTTTGTTACAATTCTAAAAAAAATAAATAAAATTTATAAATAACGTCCAGCCCCACAGGATGCTGTGCTGCCTGCTAACATGTGAACAGTTAAAACACGCCACCTGTAGGATTACAGAGGAATTGCAAGTTGTTGTTTTTTCCTCACCTCAAATGCAAAAAAAAGAAAATGATATTTCTTTTTTTTCCTCGCGATTCTGGAGTCAGTGTGGTGCCCAAAGAAAGCACGATATATACATTTTCCCCATATTTTCAACATCAATCGCAATTTTCTTGGCCGACACCGATTTCTGATTTTTTTTAAACGCGGCACAGAACGAGGCGCTCGTAACTGATCAGGGAGAAAACTGGCTGGTCACAGACTAATCAGTCTGTGCGTCTCTATGTCACATAGGAAGCACATATTACTATAATAACTTGAGAGTGCAAGTATTCCACCCCTTTTCCCCAGACTCTCTGCTACGGTTTCCAACGACACCCTTGATTCAATCTCCAGACGACAGCGCGACAGCTTTCCTGTTGCATCACTTTGAAGTCCTCGTTAGTCTGTCACCTTGATTGGGGCGTGCCCTAAAGATTCGATACGACTTCAGCAGTCATCAAAAGTGAGGACGGAAGCGTAACACCTCTGAACGAGAGCGCTATCCGCCCTATTCCGCAGACGTCTGCGATCAGCTGAGTGTCTCTTTGACTGACAGGGCTGAGAGTATTCTCTCCGTCATCTCTCCCACTCAGAGCTCASCATCAACAGGTTGACCGCGTGAGCAGCTCCTAAAGCGAAATTACACCACGTTCAGCTTCATTAAAATCTTGGCAGAACGGAGCCGGAGATGATAAACAGCATCTGGTAATGTTTACGGCTCATCGGACGACCGGTTACACTGAATCTCCCACCCAAATCTTCGCTTTCCATTCATTTCTGATTAATCAGCTTCGATTCCCTCYGGAATGACGACTCGAGGATCTTTCTTTCTCTTACTTACTCTTGTCATGCGCATCTGGAGCTACCTGTCATCTGCTGTGTATCTGGAGCAGACAGGCTAAATATTCRTCTCTGGAGGAGAAACGTGAAGGTGAACTTGTCGTCCTGAGTAGCACGCGGAATAACGAGCTCACCGCTGATGAAACCTCTCCCTGAACGAGCTCGCCAGAGAACGAGACCTTCATGTTACTGAGAGACAGCAATAACAAAACACACACACACACACACACAAACTTGTCATTTGAAATGTAATGACTCACAATAAACAAACATGTAAAAGACTGACACTGTATACACACACACTTACACACACACACACACACACTTAGACACACACACACACACACATGTGTACTTTCTGTTTTCAACTTCCTTTAATTTTCATTGGCTAATGCGACGACTCGTTCACATTAAAACCAAAATACAGTAGTGGGGCTGATTTTATTCATTTATTTATTTTTATGTTATACATAAGATACGGAAAATGTGTCTGTCAAAGAAGCTACTTCTGAAGTTTCCCTAAAAAAGTCTAGTTGCCAACTTCAGCCGTTTTGGAGAGACGATTTTATATATGCCCGAAAAACGGCCATTTTTCAGAGTTATACCGTCTCACTTCAAACAATAGTCATTGAAAAATGCAAATTATTCATATTTGTTTATGAGTATTGACACTAACATTGGTGGAAGCTTCTGGAAGCATATGAGCTGTAAAAAAATCTTGCTTAAAATTTAAAATCTGTAGTGTCCGTAACCATGTCAAATTCATGTTGCAATATCTTAACTATTTTGCATTATACAGCAGAATAATACACTTCTTCAGGTTTATGTCTTTTCCTGTGAAATCTAAATCGGCCAAGCTTCATCTAACTGACAGTTAAGATCATTGAATAAGATTTGAATTCAAAAATGTTACGCACACTATGGACATAAAAGGGCGTGAAAATGTCTTTCTTTTTATCTGATAAAAATATTTACAAGAATGCATATTTACCAAAAAAAAAAGCATGGATCATGGATCAGGAGAGAGAAGCATTAATTATAATGAAAAATGGTGTCACATGATCCTGTCGTAAAAAATTCACTTTTTCGCCTCCAGTAGGTGGGACACTTTAGCAATACGTCTGGATTTGTCTCTTGTCCCGTCTCGTCCTCTGTCTCCTCATTTTAGTCGCATCATTCAGGTGTCGTGATTGTGATCTGGTTTCATGCTGTATTTGTTGCCGTCTCTTTCACCAGTCTCACCAGGCTGTTTATAACTCCTGGATTTGCTTTCTGTTTCTGTTTCTGTTGTTTTTTTACTCTGATCCTGTTTCTCAGAGTCTCGATTTCAGCTCAGCCCGGTTTTGCCTGTTTGCACATCGTCTGATCTCTTGCCCGTTTTCTTTTTTCTGTTTTCTTTTTGGAGCTGTGACTCACGGCCGGAATAACGACTTAAATGGATTTGATTTTTAGGGCATTGTGATTTTCATTTCAGTAGAACTAAAGTTTATTTGAAGCAGCTCTGTTTCTCACTGGGTGTGAAATATTAAAAATGACTTAACAGTATCTAATAAACAGTGAAACGCTGTGTAACCTGTATTGTTAAATGTCATGTCTCAAAGCGATGATCTCTGAATGTTCCTGAGAATCGCCTGCTCCGTGCTCCACTAGGTGGCACTATTGCACCAACGGCATATAAACAGAAAAAGAGGAAGGAACGATAATCTTGCATACAAAGTACGGGATTTTAGATCATGTAATGATTGTAACTTTACCTAAATAGTTCAAGTCCATTCGATGGAGTGAGGGATCGCGATTCTTTTGTGTGCCGATTCACACACTGACTCCAAAGTCTATCGGTAATGATTTATAATATTTATCATAGAGATGCAGCAGTCAATCAGCCAAGTGACCGGAATTAGCAGATTTAATGAGACATGACGTTGAACCTATACGTAGCGATTCTGCGTTAAATTAGCAAAAGTTGCGCGCGTTAAACAGCCTCTGCCTTTTTCTCCAAACCCTGTGAGCAAATTAATGTAAATTCATGTACAGACTATTCATGTAGTCTCGAAATCTAATTACAAAACGCATGCACGCGTTAGAAGCTTTGTGCGGCCGCGTGCTCACAATCTTTTCGGCAACTGAGGCGGTAAAGCATCGCAGTTTCTTCATAATCCTACAGGTGGCGCCCTCTGAACTATTTACAGTTTTAGGTTTGTTTAGATATAATCATTTTTGCAGAGGACAGAGMTACGCCCTGCTTAGTTAAATGTGAAAGTTAGTTTTTATTATTTAAATGTTGCGTTTGGTTTTTAGGTGAGAAAACGTACGTTATAAGGAGCGGGCTAGATTTAATTACTCATGTTTAATTCAGCTGTTGAATAAAGCTACGGTATAAAACCTTTGAGTTAAAACTGTTTAAGGTTCAAGGTCTTAAAATTGTAATAAAATAATTGATCAAATATAATTGATATTTACAAAATGRCAATATTAATCGAATCAGCATCTAGATATCGTGATAATATTATATCGCGCGGTCACTGGTGATTCCCGTCCCGACTGTTCGACACTGTTTTTGAGAAATCATGATACCAAAGAACAAACGACAGAACCGAATAAAATCAGTGACCGAATTTACAGAATTTACAATTTACAGGCCAATGTACAGAATCGCTGATTAGCTGATGACATCATGAGGAAACGCTCTGCCCTGGTCACATTATCACCCACTGAAGTGAAGTGAACTACAGCGCCATGGCAACACCTTCACAACAGGAAAACTGTGGGAGTGTAGGAGTATTTCACTCGCAACACGACCAAATCAGGAAGAAGAATCAGGGGGTTAAGG
>QMIH01000548.1:245124-323083 GCA_003987875.1 Clarias batrachus
TATATATATATATATATATACAGTAGAATATGTGATGCTATTTCTAACATATTATAAAATGAAAATAAAAGATTTAGCAAACACATCACACATTTTCCTGTGGGGTTTTAAGTCCCTCTTTCCATGGTGTGTCAGGCTGAATGACTCTTGAGGTACTGATACACTCCCCTAGGAATTTCACACTTTCACAAGAAAGCCGAACAGTGGATGGAGGGTAAAACTCTGAAACACTGGAAGTTGTGTTATTCCAATTAACATTCCCATTATGATCCTTACTGCTCAATTTATATATATATATATTTGTTTCAAATCTGTCCTTCTTCCTATCATTTCCCACCGTCACTGTGAGCAGACCTGTATGCAGAAACAGCACCATTTCCCACCGTCACTGCAGCGGCAATAAAACCAACGAACCTGCAGCGTGAGCTTGGGCTGCCTGTCTGCCGTCTCCTCGCGATCACAGCGATAAGGTGAGAAAGGACAGGTGTACACTGTAGCTTGAGCTGCTATATCATTACTGGCACTCATATCACTCTGAGCTATACGGTACGTGGGCGAGGGACAAGTCGTACTGACAAAACGACCACCTGCTCTGTGAATTAGGGTTTAAAAAAAGCATGCAATGATTTAAACATGATCCAGTGGCTTGGATACTTATCTAATGTGTACCAAGGAAAATATCAGAATTTTCCGTTTGCATAACATTCRCTCTGATTATATCACAGTCACAGACCTGACAACCTTTACTCGTTTTGCCTCTTAGCTCCGTGATGTAACTCCGGATTGCGTCATCACGCAAAAATGCACTAAAAGAGGAGATAAGGAGAACACGCGATAAGCCCGTCTACTTAGGACTTTAAAGTGTGTCAAAAAAGTCTTTCCTTTGTGCCATAGAAGCTACGTCTGAAGATTAYACCGTATGCAACATGGACGTGACCAATCTTGCTTCCCTCAAAATTTCAAGTCGTTTTTGGAGAGATGATTTTATATGTGCCGCAGAAATGGCCATTTTTCAGTGTCTCGTTTCAAACGATAATCATTGAAAATGCAAATTATTCATAGTTTTTTTATGAGTATAAATACTMAACTCAGTAAGCTTCTAGAAGCACATGACCTGTAAAAACAATTGCTTAAATWGTTTTTTAGTAAAAGCTTAAAAAGCTAAAAAATCTGTAGTGTCTGTAACCAGGTCAAAACCAGGTAGTGTCTGTCCCCGAGACAAACAGCTGTGAATTTAACATCCACTTTTCTCCTGATAACAGAATTCCKGCTCGGCTTAAAGCAAATGGTGAAACATCAGCAACGTCAGAGTCACGACCTGGTCGAGCGGGCCTTCTGAAAGACGTCTTTGTGCTGTTTGAAGAGCTCTTGAGGTCAACGCTCTCGTTCTACAGCAAAGCATTAATAATGTGGTGAGACTTAAACCTTACTTACTTACAGAAATGTTCAAAAACAGCACTGGATATGAAAAAAAAAACTTTTTTTTGCCAAAAAAAAAGCCTAAATATTCCTACAACAAAGTGTCGAATAATCTAACACTTCATGAAAAAAAAAGTACAATTTTATTTAGTACAAATAGAAAGTGATTTACAAGAGCAGTTGTTTTTCTGATGCCCTGAATCAACCAAATAATGATATGACACGAGCCATGAGATGCRAACTGAGCCGTGGTTCTGAGGTCCACACAGAGCTGCTAAAATATTATGTTCTTCATTTTTACATTTACCTAATTTGACTGATGTTTCTATTATTTTAATGTATTTTATCTGTAACGAGCCCAACAGTGGCATCTTGATGACGCTGGGAATTGAACTCATGACCTTCTGAACAGG
The DNA here is from genome assembly GCA_003987875.1 of Clarias batrachus. NCBI lineage: Eukaryota > Metazoa > Chordata > Actinopteri > Siluriformes > Clariidae > Clarias > Clarias batrachus. The sequence goes on from QMIH01000548.1 coordinate 246,957, forward strand.
AGAAACTGACCACTGGGTTCATATACAAATTTTGTTATTTCTCACTCTCTCTCTCTCTCACTTGTCTATACCGTTTATCCTGTTTATCCTGGAGCCAAAATCCCAGAGGACTCGGGGCACTAGGCGGGGTACACCGTGGATAAGGGTGCCAATCCCTTATAGGGCACAAGTACACACTCACACACTCACTCTCTCACTAATATCTCGCTAATTCGAATAATCTGCATGTTTTTGGACTGTGGGAGGAAACCAGAGTCCCAGGAGGAAACCCACCAGGCACCAGAGAGAACATGCAAACTCCATGCACACAGACCCTCGACCCTGGTGGTGCAAGGCCACAGTACTAGCTATTTCTATAATTATTCAATTATTTTTGGTTTAAAAAAAAAGCCTATTTTTATACCCTATAAAAGAAAGAGGTTTTTCGGTTTTCTGAGGATATTTTCGCCCCTTAACCACCGTTTCTTTTCTTTTCTTAAAGAAAGGTTTAATCACTCATGTGCAGCATGAAACTCAATCAAAAAGAATAGAAAGTATAACTTAATAGTTGTAATCTCCATTTCCGCCATTGATCTATTTCTCTATTTCATCAAATTGTTTTGATTTTTTTTTTTTAATGAGCAATCAAAGGTCTTTATCTTTCAGAAAACAGGACAAAGGCCTCGGACGCTCCAGCTGTCCAACCATGATTAACCGCACTAACAAGCGTATCATTAATAACAGACATGCACAGATACACACGGAGCCTTTACTGGCTCTCATCACCTCCTACTTCAGAAGGTTGTATAAGATGACATAAACTTATGTACTTTCGTGATTTGCATTTTTTGATCTACATATTAAACAAATCAAACTTTACCGCACTGACACATTTATATCATGCTCCGCTCACGCATTCAGTTCACTGTTTAATATTGTTTCTATTTTTCCGGCCAGGTTTTTACGACTAGCAAAATGCTTTGCAATTTATAAAGCCCTTCAGCGAGGCCTGCATTCCATATAAGTCATGTTTAAAACTCTCAGCACATTACGTCAAACCAGGATGAAAAGTCCCAGGAGCGTAGGCACGGCAACAACAATATTTTATTAAAAAGTCGCTGCAGGAAATCACCCTGATCTACATTTTTTTTTTTTTTGTACTTGCTGACTCGGATGCTAATTAAGTGTAAAATATCCATTTAAACGTCACCTCATGTTCTCTTCTTACTGCTCTCCATCAGCCAGAAGCCGAGGAAAAGTGCCTGATATGGTTATACATGCAATATCTCTCCCTGCACACGACACCTTCTCACCAGCCACAAACACACACACAGACCTGTTTGTCAACATTGTGAGGACCGCCAACTGGCATAAGTATGTAAACGATGCTGTGCTAAAAATATCCTAAAAATTATCCTTTATCTTAACTTCTGTAAACTACAACAACATGTTTTGATTTGTTTTTGAATTATAGATACTTTTTTTAAACAAACAATGTTTTGCTTGTGGGGACCAGACAAATGTCCTCATAAGGTGCAAACTGTCAGATATTGATGTCCACACTTTTTTTTCATCTTGCTGTGTGTCACATTCTTAGTAATTGTTATTATCGCTATTATGCACAACGAACCAAAGCTGTATTCATTTTGCTCAAACACTCAACATATCATAAAGATTTATCATTAAAATTTTCTTTTACGTTAAAATGATTAAGCTTTTACTAAATAAGGTCAAAGTGATAAACGAATACGGAATTGAATGCTAAATGTCTGACGAGTTTGAGTTTAGATCCACCGAGCCACGGCTGAAATGTCTGAATGGCAGATAAAATGATAAAAATTAATCTTATTCAAAAAGAAGCCCCAGGATATAAGGAAAGAAGTACCGGCCCTGTAGCACATATCACATTACCGATCACATAACAGCTCACAATCTCTGAAAACAATAATCTCCTTGATCATTTTTTTTCAAGATCAAGTGATGGTTCGGAAAGGAATAACACACAACCATGCTTTCTGTTAAGGATACATGCTACTGTAGAGCAAGACACGCCCCCGGGGGGGGGGGGTGCATATACATTCTAGAGAGCATTTAATTAAAAAACAGAAGAATACTACAGAGTTCCAATCACACTGCTGCTGTCATACACACACACCATATTTTTATACCTCACACTTTAAATAACATTTTGTGCCTTCTGTAAATCGTGTGTAATTTATATATTTAACGAGGCACACCCTACACCCTAGAGAGGGTGCCAATCCATCACATGGTATACCCTAATCGGCACATCTTTGGACTGGACAATCAAACTACACGTATGCAGACCCAAGGAGGGAATTGAACCCAGACCCTGGATATGCAAGATGACAGTTTTGACCGCTAAGCCACCGTGCCACCACGTTATATACAGTATGTTGGTATGATTGAAAAATATAAAAAAAAAATATTAATGGAACCAAAATCATGTCACATCATAACAGGTTCAATCAAGTCCTAATATTGTAATCTTTCTCCTAATTTTTTGAACCAACATTGTAGAAATTAAACTATAATACTAGAATTGAAGCAAAATCTATATAGGTATTGTATTTCTTTTTCTGGCTACACTTTCATATAACGTCCAAAACACTCATGAAACCGAGCGACCACTGTCATATATATTGGTGCAGGTGTTTTTCTACATCGAGCAAATGAGCTTATTATTAGTAGATTATTTTAAAGTAGATTACTAAATCAGGAAATAAATCATAAACATCGCCTTTACTCAACATTTCGATTTTTCCTTATGGTGCAGGTTAAAACTTTGGGCAGAAATCGAAGCACAGCACTGCAAAAGTTTCATTATATTCTGTCCAGACAGTTTTCCATGACGCTGTAACAAACTCTGTCTAGACAGACATACAGACAGACTGGTTTCGGGTCCTCCAACAGATGAAACGTAAAAGATATCACTGAAAGAGCGTGCTCTCATCCTTTCTTTCATTTACATGGATGTAAAAGACGAAATCATAAATGTTTATTACACCGACACATCAAAGAGAAAGTTACACAGGTTACAGATTTCATGAAGGAAAGGTATGAGAAAGTGGGATTTCGAGTTGATGGTCAGAACAGATAATGTTTTTGTTTGTTTGTTTGTTTAGAGAGAGAGAGAGAGAGAGCATGTGCTGCGCAGGTACAGTATAAAGAGTTCCGCCGCTACAATGTAACACTCTGCCTTTGATCTCTTTGGCATTCTTCACGCTCGTGCTCCTGTTTGAGGAGGAACAGGGATGAACTGGATGCATTGCCGTATACTGCCTCAACACACACCTCCTTGGTTGAAATGTCTGTGCGTCACCCTGTGTAACATCGGTGCCCATAACACACACACGCGCGCGCACACAAACACACACACACGCTCACACACACCGGGGCATTCCAGCACGCACCGCCGTTACAAGCTTCCATTCAAACCCATCCGAATGTCTATGCGAAAAAGAATACAGACAGGATATCTTACCTTTCTCCCGTGTCTCTTTCGCCATCCTGGTGCGAGTCTATGAGCGCGCGCGCGCGCGCGTGTGTCTGTGCGCGCGAATGCGCCCGGCTTCAACAAAGTGTCCCCGGTTTTTTTTTTTTTTTTTCCGCTTCGTGCCCTGTCGGAGCGCAACACTTCCCCTCTCCCTCACCTCAGCCTGTTTCCTCAGGTAAGATCGAAAGTTAACGACACGCTCCCCACCGGCGCGCTGCGCGCAAACACGGCTAACCAATCAGCTGCTCCGGAGCCGCGGCTTCCTCCAATCGCCGTCCAGGACCGATTCTCATCAACCAATCAGCGTTCGCTGGAGGTTCGGCTCTCCCTCGCCTTACTCTTGACAGAAACTCCGAAGTCCGAAGCTGCGACGTGACCGAAGCGTCGAGTGAACCAGCGTTAGTGCGCGTCGTTAACGGGAAAAGAGTTTATAGAAAAGAGTTTGTCAAATGGTTGAAGCTAAATAATAATAATAATAATAATAATCTGATGAGCTTTACTGTAATCAGTGATATTATTATTTCAGGCTGAAGCCCACGTACATGTGTGTATGGTGGAACTCTCTGACTAACTTATTAATACAAAGAAATACAATTTTGTGATACAAGGTTGAAAACCTTACGCTTTGTTTGCATTAAGTTGTACTTCTTTAGTCGTCAGCCCTGGACGTTTTGTCAGGATCCGGGTTCGATTCCCACCTTGGTCTGTGTGCATGGAGTTTAGTGTACCGTGCTTGGTGGGGTTCCTCTGCGTACTCTGGTTTCCTCCGACAGGCCACAGACATGCAGTTGGCGTTTCTAAATTGCCCGTAGTGTGTGAATGAGCGTGAGTGTGTATACAGTATGTGTGATTGGCACCCCATCCAGGGTGTATCCCGCCTCATGCCGAAAGTGTCCTGGGATAGAGAGGTATAGACAATGAGAGAGTCAGTGGTGCAGGGTGTTAGTTTACACTGAGCAAGTAGCTTATTAGTTCTTGGTCTTTCGGCTGCTTCCAGCCATTGGTCACCACAGCAGACAAGTTTGGCACAGGTTTTATGCTGGATTACTGACTGGATTGCCCTTGCTGACGCAACCCTCCCATTTTATACGGGCTTGGGACTGGCACTGCATCCAGCGGCTGGGCTTTGGGCACTGGCTGGGAATCGAACCCAGGCCTTCTGCATGAGGGGGGGCGAAACATCTACCACTGAGCCACCAGTGCCCGAGCAAGTATCTTATTCGCTTTTAACATCACTTTTACTGAACATTTTGATTTCACTTAAGGGGCAAAAGTTGCAAAAAGCTAAATACTGCACACGTCTCAATAAATTTTGTCAAGTAAATTTTGAGTGATGCTGTGACAAATATGGATGGACAGACAGACATCCATACATAAATACACACAGGCAGGCAGACAGACAGAAAATGTTCTGTGACAGAACGTTTTCTGTTTTTCTGTTTTGAACTGGAATTTGGAAACGGAAAGATATCTTTGAAAGAGAGAGTTCTGACCAAAGTACAGACAAAACCTTTTATTTATTCGTTTATAAACCACAGGTGATGTTGGGGTTGTTTTGGTGACTAAAATGATAGTGGTGAAATAGTGTATCAGTTACCACAATCGCGAATTGGCATTCCCAAATGTGTGAATGAGGGTGTATGTGTGTGTCCTGCGATGGCTTGGCACCCTGTCAAGGTGGGAGGCGGGATACCTGTGTATCCCGCCTTGTGCCATAAGTCCTTGGGATAGGATCCAGGACCCCTGTGACCCTGTATACAGGATAAAGCCATATAGACAATTCAGAGAAGATCTTCAGTTTGACCTGATTTTCCCTGATCCGAACTCTGTATATACAGTATGTCAGCGGTAAGGTAAGAGATTAAAGTCAAATAGAAAAAAATGAAAACTACTTTTAAGATTGACGTCACTTCCATTACAACGTCTGCATTTTTCTCGTCCTCCATACTGAGTGGTACTGTAGTTTCCTGCTAAAATTATTCATTTACCTGTTCAACATTTGGTAAGGCAGGTATTTTCACGAGGATTGTAACCTTGTGTAGAAGTTTTACTAGCTACCAGAACAGAACTGGTCACAATGAAGAATTTTTTCATGTTAGTGATATTATATATTTGGAGGTAAAACATTTGGCTATCTTTTTTTTTTTTTGGATTTTTCCCCAATTTTCTCCCTAATTTAGTCGTGTCCAATTCCTCCCCGTCACTAGGGGGCTCCCACATTAAGGCTACTACTAGCACTCAGCCGGGAGGGCCGAAGACTATCACGTGTTTCCTCCGAACCACGTGACGCCAGCTGACCGCATCTTTTCGAACTGCTCGCTCGCGCACCGTTGGGGGCGGCGTAACACACTCGGAGGACAGCGCTATCCGCTCCCTCCGTTGCGCGAGCTCACAGACGCTCCTGAATGGCTGTAGAGCCGTGATTAATGCGGGAGCGCTATGTACCTCTCATCCCTCCCCTCTGAGAGAGCTCGGCCAATCAGCTCTCTCTAGACCTCCGGCTGCGAGAGGTTACAGCACCACCCAGGATTCGAACTAGCGATCTCCGGATGATAGGCTTTAACCACTGCGCCACTCGGAGGCCCCAACATTTGATGAACTCATGAAATTTGTAATGTATAAAACAAGAAAGTGTCCCTGTGCCTCTATAATCTAAAGAGCAGTTTGGCCAAATTTCAGCTCTATTTCTAGATTATATGAGAATCATTTGAATTTGAATCATTTGAATCATTTGATCTCCAGGTCATGGACTAATTTATAAGGTGTTTATTTAATACTTTTTTATACTGTGATCTACAGTACAGTGTTCTACGATGTTCCTGGTTCCTGGCCACTTGGGCTTGCTTTGTCAACTCGCCAGCACACTCACCCTCAACGTTAATGTAAATAAATGCTTGTATACCTGTAATCAGGAGCAGCTAGTGATAGTTTGATGTTTTATTATCACAAACTCACAGATTCAAACAATTATTTTTACATATTATGTACAATTCCAGACATCTTATCTACTCATTTACGTTTCTTGTTTCGGATGCCGTATTAGCGTCACCATAACAGCACACATTGTCTGTATATCAGGAATGTGAATCACCAGGGTCACTCACGCACTCACTCGTCGTCCATATCGCTTAATCGTGGAGGGGCCTGGAGCCTGTCCCAGGAGACTTCGGGCACAAGGTGGGGTACACCCTGGACAGGGGGCCAATCCATCGCAGGGCACACACATACATACACACTCATTTACACACTACGGCCGATTTGGGAATGTCAATTAACCTAACCTACATGTCTTTGGACTGTGGGAGGAAACCGGAGGAAACCCACCAAGCACAGGGAGAACATGCAAACTCCATGCACACAGAGACAGGACTCTGGGATGGCCGGGAATCGAACCCTGACCCTGGAGGTGCAAGACGACAGTGCTAACCACTACGCCACCGTGCCGCCTCACCAGGAACCAGCCGATACGATATCATCCCGATAGCTGGGTGCCGATTCGATTTGTATGTTTCATGATTTTATAAATATCCAAATTCATTATTTTATTTGTTGCAATTCTAATCAAACTTAGCAAATTATTTGCTCCTACAACACAGAATTCTGTCCTGCTTGCCAATGTGTGACTAGTTTAGAGTGCACCCCCTGTAGGATCATAGAGGAACTGCAACATTTCAGTATTTCAAATGCAAACATACATGAATTGAATCACAATACAGTTTCCCCATCTTTAGTATATACAGTATTTTAGCTCTATGATGTAGCCTTATGATATGCTGCTAGGATTGGGATATAATGGGAGGCGATCCAGTATCATTATTGATGGATGATGATAGTGTATGGATGCCCAGTGTGGATGCCAGTTTGCCCGACACTATTACACTGTCGGTCTGGCCATGCCACTCATTGTGAATACTGTATCCAAAATCATTTATTTCATTTCTTATTAAAAGACTCAGAGTTATTATGACTCATGAACAGAAAACTCAGACCTAAGGCATAAAAAGTGTTCTGGATGTCGATGGAGCCTCTTTTTTTTAATTAAGCCAAGTCGATTAATTTTTTTTTTTTTAACAAATGCATTCTGCTTTTAAAACGAATGCTTAAATCCTTCAATGTAAAGTCCTCTCAACAAGCATCCCAGCCATTTGAAACCTAATTAAACAAATTGCTTTATAGAACCATATCCCTTTGAAGCAATGCAGATGCTCATGTCATACCAATTAGCAGATGACTTGCAGTAGCTGTTTTAATTATTAATTTGTTGTTAGTACAATCACATCTGGTAAAAACATCTTTGTCTAAGTGGTGTCAGAGCTGGCGAAAAACGCACACACACACATGTGCAGACAAAAAAGCACCATAGCAACTGTAGCCTTAGAAATGCTTTTCAAGTGCGAAATAAGGACATAAACAGGCCATTTTTTGCACTAAGAAGTGATCGGAGGAAGCCTAAAATAGTCCAAGCCAAGGGCCACGGATACAGGAGGCATAAAAAAACAAAGGCAGATGACCTCAGGCGTATCTTCTCCTATCATCTCAACACGCTAATACTCATTGATTCGAGTCAGCACAGCACTGAGCATCTCACCGGGCTCTTACGTCGGGCTGATGAGACGTCAGCGTGACGCAAGATAGCAAATACCAGTCTGAGGTCTGTGCCAAGTGAGAGCTGCCAAAAGAGTCCTCGTTTCAACAGTCGTCTCAAGGGTCAGTCGAAATAAATGTTGCTTCGTGGGAAGATGGAAATTCTGAAACGATCTCGCAATCCAAAAGATCTGAGCAAAGCGAGGATGAAGAACGGAATTATCCTGATTGGGATTCTATTCTAAGACTTTTTCTTATATAGCCATGATGGAAGACATTTATTGTGACACAAGAGCATCAAAAATGCCTGGTCGACATATTTAATACACAGAACATTTAATACTATTAAATTATGTTTTATTTAATTAAACAAATATGTGCCTGTTAGAAAGTAGGAAGGTTCCTAATTGAATATGTTAATTCAACATCAGTAATTGTTTTAGCATGGACAAGGTCCAGGCCGGGACTACTGGGTCAAAATGGGATGTCAGGGATATACATGGCATGTGAAAAGGAACCATACATTAAAAACTGCTAATAATACAAATTTATCGAGACATTGTAAATATCCATGTAACCATGCACACACAGTAAGAGCAAATATTGAATATTTTTAGGAGCTGCGAGCAAAGCTGAGTTTCTGCAAGGAACGAGCAAAGCTCATGGTACGAGAAATCCTTGAGCTTTGTTCCCTATTTTATTTACCTGTTAAAATTTACAGTCAAATGTACCCGGATGTGCAGTACATACGTCTATAAATCGCAACTCACCATCATCACCATCATCTCATCATCTCATCATCTATACCGCTTAGTCCTGTATTCAGGGTCACGGGGAGTCTGGAGACTTAGGGCACAGGGCGGGGTTCACCCTGGACAGGGTGCCAATCMATCACACACACACAWACACACACTCACACACTCATTCATACACTACRGGCAATTTGGGAATGCCAGTTAACCTAACCTACCCRTGGGAGGAAACCGGAGGACCTGGAGGAAACCCACCAAGCACGAGGAGAACATGCAAAACATCGAACCTAAATCGCAACTYGCCACTATTAAAACCCTAGAGGATTTTAAAGCCTGTATACAATATATTCCATAYACTGTATGTAAGACAATACCCTTATATCTCTTGTATAACTTCTCATCTTATCGCCAGCGCTATCCTCCAGATTTCGGCTTTTTTTTAATGAGCGAGTGCTGTCTGTCTGATACTTTCACGTTCCCTTGTGTAGAGCTGTTGTTTGGGGTGATACTTCTAGCAAAGCGATTCTTGCTGCGCTTCCACCTCCTACACGTCCCACGAGAGACGAGACCGAAAAGTTGCAAAAGGCAATTGACTTTCCGAACCATTCTCAGTTCATGAATAAAATATATTTGTCTCTTTTGTGTGTGTGTGTGTGTGTGTGTGTGTGTGTGTGTGTGTGTGTTCATCTTGTAATGCGAGATCGATGTGAAGCCCAGAGGTGTTTGGGAAATTGATGTACAGTATTTGACTGTGTTGTTATTCATGCCTCAAAACATAGCGCTCATTCTCCTGCTTAAGACTAAGCACGAGGAAATCTTCTTATTCCTCSAGGCACGTCATGCATATTTATTTATTTATTTATTTATTCTTCAGTCCACCCACTCAGAGTTCAAACTAGGGCACTCGTGCAACACGCAAAGTACTTTGAAGGAATTGCAATTAGCTTAAAGCAGAATTAACAGTCCAGCGATCGTTATAAATCACCCCACACTCACCCCTCGAAACTCGCATTGTCCGTGTCACTAGGGTCGTACCCTTAACGGCGGGAGTACAGTAGCTTTTACCTTTTAATGTGAATGTACTGTAAAGAAGTGAAACCTTACTAATGATTTAAGGACCTGTCTTGTACCATTAATTACCATTTAAAGGTACGCTACACGCTCATCTTTTCATCTTTTTATTTATTTATTTATTTATTTTTTGGGATTTTTTTTTCCCCGATTTTTCTCCCTAATTTAGTCGTGTCCAATTCCTCCCAGTCACTAGGGGGCTCCCACATTAAGGCTACTACTASCACTCAGCCGGGAGGGCCGAAGACTATCACGTGTTTCCTCCGGACCACGTGACGCCAGCCGACCGCATCTTTTCAATCTTTTTAAACGCTGTATCTTGTTTTCTAGTTGGCGCCGTGGTCCCACACCTCCAGGGTCCGGGTTCGATTCCCAYCTCGGGGTSTGTGTGCATGTTCTCCCAATGCTCGGTGGGAAACTTGATGTGCTTGTGTGCCCTGTGATGGGTTGGATGTACCCGAGTCCCCATCCCGTGCTCCGTGTTCCCTGGGATAGGCTCCAAACCCCCCGTGACCCTGTACCGCACATATAGCGTCACATCAAAGCTTCCCGTTATCAGTGGTGCATGAAGATGTGATACGATGTATAGAGTGTTTGCAGTGGCRTGACTGGATGTTGCCCTGCCGCCATAATGCTGGTCCAGTATCCGTCTATTTGACGGGATTCAGTCTTTATTGAAGTTATTATATGGAGGAGCCCTAGCCGTGCTTTAATGTCAGTCTTGGTCTAAATAATTACATGTGATTGGGGAATAAACCAAAAACGCCAAACAGACAAGCATCAGACTGGCAGATTTATTCTGTCTACTAGAGTCCTTAAAGCAAAAGTGAGTAAAAATTTGATATTCCCAACCGTTGGTTTTATATTTGTATTTATTTATAGCATGAGGACAGGTCAGGACATCCTTCTACTGCACTGAATGTTCAAAGATTATAATATACGCGAGGAACCCATTAAACAAACACTTAGGAGGAGGATAAGGCGATGTCACCCGCACTACCTTGGATTTGATGTCCTGAGCAGGTCAATATAATAATTTCCCACTGGATCTGCGGGCTGTGTCAGACTCAGCAGGGATTCTGTGCAAGCGAATGTTTTTTGATCATCAGGACACGCAGGACAAGAACACTTCCCTGGCACTTAATGTTTTATGGACCAGAAAGGACCATGGTTCGAAGGTCAAGCGGAGACGTAGAGCAAACACTCTAAATATTATTGATCTTAGTGAGATTATTGGCTCGGGCTCTTGAGTTCTCTCTTGAGGGCTCTCACACTCACACTACGGGCAATTTGGGAATGACAATTAGTCCAATCTGCATGTATTTGGAATGTGAGAGGAAACCAGAGCACCCCAAGGAAACCCACCATGCATGAGGAGAACATGCACACTACACACACACTTCACTTCAACCAAGGCGGGTCTCAAACCCTCGACCCTGACGGTGCAAGGCCACAATGCTAACCGCAAAGTCTATGTGCTGCCCGGGCTTTTAAGTTGTGCAGCAGAAATATCAATAGCTCTATCATTTGGTGATCGGAGGTCTGAGTATAATTTTTTTCTACAGATTTTCCCAATTTTCCAACCAGGTGGAGTCGAAGGCCATCACCTGTTTTTCTTTGAGACACAAGGCATCATTTCGAACTGCTTGATCATGCACCCTTGGGAGTGGCATAACACATTCRAAGGGTAACGCTTCTCCGATCCWTCCACTTGCAAGAGTTCACAGACACCCATGATTGGCTAGAGATGCMATTGAGTGAGAGACAGAGCTCGACCAATCAGCGCTCTGTAGGCTCCCAGACTGCAGGAGGCTACGGCATCACCTGGGAGTCAAACTTGCGGTCTCCGGATGATAGRGTGAACCCGTTACCGCTGCGCCACTTGGGAGGTGAAATACTGAATACTGATGATGCCATAGCAACCCATGGAGTAAAAACTGGCCGTGCTGTCTGGGTGGGTGGGACTCGGTCTCTACTGTCAATCATAGGAATATTAGGTAATCTGAGAGGTCATGTATGCAGAAGTGGGTGGATAGCGCTTTTCTATGAATGTGTTCCGCTGCCCTGTGATGCAGCAGTTTAAACAGATGATTTAAACTTTAAACATGGTTTAGCCTGTCGGGTGATAGAGGTGAGCTGGCTGGTGGGTGGGAATTAGCAGGTGACCAAATTAGGAAGAAAAATCTGTTTGTCTGAACAAAGGTGGAGGTGGCACGATGGTGTAGTGATTAGCACTATCACCTGGCACCACCAGGGTCCGGGTTCGATTTCTGGCCAGGCTCGATTCCCGTCTCTGTGTGCATGGAGTGTGTATGTTCTCCCCGCACTTGGTGGGTTTCCTCCGGGTTCTCCGGTTTCCTCCCACAGTCCAAAGACATGAAGGTTAGGTTAATTGACGCTCCCAAATTGGCCGTAGTGTGTGTGTGTGCCCTGTGATGGATTGGCACCCTGTCCAGGGTGTACCCTACCTTGTGCCCTAAGTCTCCTGGGACAGGCTCCAGGCCCCCCATGACCCTGTATACAGGATTAAGCGGTATATAGATGATGAGTGAGTAAACAAAGGTGGACATTTAGTATTTTTACGACAACCAAAATGTAGAGGGAGGCGGTACGGTGACTTAGTGGTTAGTACTGTCGCCTTGCACCTCCAGGGTCAGGGTTCGATTCTCACCTTGAGGTTCGTGTGCATGGAGTTTGCATATCCTCCCCCTTCTTGGTGGGTTTCCTCCGGGTACTCTGGTTTTCTACGACACTCCAAAGACATGCAGGTTAGTCTTAATTGCCACTCCTAAATTGCTTGTAGTGTGTGAGCGTAAGTTTGTGCCCTGTCAGGGATTGGCGCATTGTCTCCTAGGATACAGGATRAAACGGCATAGACGGTGAGTGAGAAGATTTAGAGGTAATTTATTAAGGCTGTTGTGTGTGGGTTGTGATCTTGTGATCTCGTGCTATCCAAATGGCCGACCAGATAGATTGAAAGCTCACACGCCGAGAGCAAACGAGTCCTTTGATCRTCAGCATGATCACAGGAGGGGGAATGTAAGGCACAGGCAAAGTAACGTCCAGGCTGCATGAAAAGCAAAGCGGTAACACAAAATGAATCGCATGATACACTTAACAAACAAAATAGATTAAAGGGTATCGGTTCCTCCGTGGTTGAGAGGGGACAGGAAGCCATGTTGTGTATGTGCGGGTCAAAATCCTCCAATCGTTTTTTTTTTCGAAAAACCCCGTATACCCAACCTCATCTATGAGAGAATCAGCGCAGTGCTGACGTCAAAAGCTTCCTCTGCCTTTCTCCATCTCTCTGCCTCTCGCTCCTTCTCTCCCTCGCTCTCTCTGTTTGGCCTGATGCTATTTTTAGGCTCTCATTAGTACCGAGTGAAAGGTTGGATGGCTGGTCTCGCAGTATTTTTTTTTAATTATCCATAGTCACATCCGAGTAATCCGCAGCGATGCCCAGTGCTCTGGTTCGGGTTTGAGCTCCAAACAAATTAATGTCATCCAATCTAATTTTTTTTCCCCCCCTAACACAAAAAGCAATTCATATTAAATGGAAGTCATTCAACTCTAAAGAATATTAATTTACCTGWAGAATATTAATGTAATCTGTGATTCTGCAGTGTTTAGTTCCTGACCTGGGTGAATATACAGTACTGACTCTGCATAATTTTTTTTTCCCCCAGCATCCATACCATTGCATGAGCAGGAACAAAATGTCTTTGCTGAATTACATAGTATATAATGAGTGTACATAATGAGCTCTCTAGTCCTGGCTAATTAACACTCAGGTCAAGGCTTCTCACCAGGCTTTGTCCTTAACGATACTCAACACGTAACAGTGGCTCAGGAAGGAAATCATAAAGACTTGTTTTCCCTGTGTGCAAGGTTTGATTAATGTATACAGAGCACAATGTCAAGAAACCTCCCCCCCCACCCCACCCAAAATAGCATCTTGGGATCCACTTCTGCTCTTTGATGGAGCGCAAACAGACGAGCGGCAAGCGTTAGTCGAGACGTGGCAGTTTCAGATGTGATGATACGGTAAATATATTTATTCATATCATTGAACAGAAACCAAACACCTGACACCGGGTTCGAATCTTATCACACTTGCTCCATCTAGTGGAGTCCAGGAAAAACGCTGTGTGCCTTGAATTTCAACTTAAAACAGACCATAATCTCGCCCCGTGCTTGGTGGGTTTCCTCCGGGTGTTCCGGTTTCCTCCCACAATCAAGATTAGACTAATCTGCGTTCCCAAATTGCCAATCACATGGCAACAACTGGTCAATGCATTTAGGCATGTAGACCAAAATCTTCTGCTGACGTTCAAACTGAGCATCAGAAAGGTGATTTACTGTCAGTGACATTGAACTAGGTTGATGGCGGCACGGTGGTGTAGCGGTTAGCGCTGTCGCCTTGCACCTCCAGGGTCCGGGTTCGATTCCCGTCTCTGTGTGCATGGAGTTTGCATGTTCTCCCCGCGCTTGGTGGTGGGTTTCTTTGTGATAATCCGGTTTCCTCCCACAGTCCAAAGACATGTAGGTTAGGTTAATTGACGTTCCTAAATTGGCCGTAGTGTGTGTGAATAAGTGTGTGAGTACGTGTGTGTGCCCTGTGATGGATWGGCACCCTGTCCCGGGTGCACCCCGCCTTGTGCCCAAAGTCTCCTGGGATAGGCTCCAGGCCCTCCGTAACCCTGAATACAGGTGTAAGCGGTATAGATGATGAGTGAGTGATTGGTACAGATTGGTACCTCATCCAGGGTGCACACCGTCTCATGCCCTTAGTCTCCTGGGACAGGCTCCAGGCTCCCTGCGAACCTGTACACTGATCATGGGGGACGCACCATGCCATTTTAACACACCATGCCACAAAGCTAAAATCATCTCATGCTGGTTTCTTGAACATGACAATAAGTTCACTGTATTCAAACGCTCTAAATAATTCCCTGGCTTGTTGCTCAGCTTTGTTGTTCTCTTGTGGGTGTGGCTCAGCAGTAGCTCATTTACATAAACACTGAAACGGCGGGTTTGGAAGAGGAGTTCGAGATATGAACAAATTGCATTATGGCAGGGGTGTCTTAGCTGGGACATGCACTTTCGGGGGAGCTCTTGTGTTGAATTTTTAAAGAACATGGGAAAAGAAAAAAAATGTGCCTGATTGGTTAACAACCTTATTTTTAATGAATGGTACAGCATAAACCTACACACACTCTCAATCTGTATATGTGCGATGACCTGTAGCTCACACTAGTGGTTGTTGAGGATCCTCTTGCAACACACACACACACACTCGCAAACATACTAAGGGTAATTTGGAAACTACAATGCACTGTGGGAGAAAACTTCCAGGAGTACTTGAAAGAAACCTCCATATACACAAACACACACACACAGGTTTCAAACCCCGAGCCCTGGAGGTTCGAGGCGGCGACGTCAACCACTGATCCTTCATGTCGCCTCATCACACCGGATCACGTGTGTATCGCTCTCTGAAGCCGACACGCTGGAGAACTGTGACGAGGAACGTTAACGTCGACATCAACTGAACGATGAAAGGTGACAGGAAGTTTGTTTCATCTTTAAGACGCTGCAGAGATGTCAAGTCCCCCCGGAGATCAACAGATCAGGAGCAGTGAATCGYTAGAAACACAGCRTCATTTTAAAACRCAGTGAAAGACAAGTACGCGATCAACTGTTCGTATGAGCTGATGGGAAACATTACGTTGATTACCACTTTTAAAATAACCACTCCAACATTTTATACATTTTATCCTACAAACATGTCACACGTCCCCAAAAGGCATACGTGGTCACATGACCAGGTTTCATTTATCATATTTGAGGAAGCTAAAAAGACAGAGACGCAAGCAGACGGTTATAGATTCGACCTTAATTATACATAACTAAAGAAAAGATGGAAAGTGGCACTGGATGGAAACGCTTTTTATTCGAAGTAAAAGTCCACACGGGAGAGCAGTTTGAAAGACGACTCAAGAAGATGTGATGCTTCAAATAAATGTGCATAGATTCATTTTCAGCAATACTTTCAGCACTTTTTGATATTTATTTTATACTTTAAACCCTTTAGAAAAAAAGCATTTCGGGTTTATTTTTAATGTACACTCAAAAATCTTAGGAATGTCATAAGACATACTGAATACAGATTTAAACGGTGCCGACGAGCGTTCGAGTCAAACCGGGACTTTTGACGAGATTTCTGCTGGAATGCTACACACCGTTATCCGTAAATACCAGTTACGTCCCCCATACGGTCCTGACCTCACTCTAAGCCATTTACACATGTTTGAGACATTAAAGGAGTTCCCGGGAGGCCGGCGTTTTAGACCGTGTATTGAAAAAACTTTCTACCTTGATGGTGTCCAAGTACTAGTGAAACACTGGGATGAGTGCATTAGTGTAGCAGGGGATTATATAGAGAAATAAAGRGAGATTTTTACTCTGTACAATCAAAAGTCCCGGTGTGACTCGAACAAATGTTAATTAATAATTAATAACACTTTGTCAGCTATAATCAGTCGTTCTCTTACTTAATATTACATCTTGTTGGAAAAAAAAACCATAACCGTTACAGCTTTAGGTATGACTGATGGTTCAATATGGAATCCCCGGTGAAAGAGCTGTTACTATAGCAACACGAGGATATTACTAATGAAKGTGTTAATATAAACCTGTGGCCAGGTGTAACGTCGGATCTGCTGTTACAGAAAATTAATCAACAYTTTCTAACCAATCAGATTTGAGAATTCTAATCTCTCTGTGGATCCGGAGTTTATCTGGCGCATCCTCCACCCTGGACTGTAACTGTAACCATGGTAACCGTGTCCTTTCAGTTCGTCATAAGTTGACGTCTTCCCTCAAACAGCAGCACGCTCGCAGCCATGGCAGCGTTCAGACTCTCCACACCTCGCACCATGGGGATCGATAGTCTCCGCCCCCTCGTCTCTTCGGCCAACTGCAAAGCTTCCAGGCTCAAACCGTGAGTCTCTCCACCAATCACGATGGCCGTGTGGCTACCAGTCCAACTCCGATGATAAGGCAGAGNNCTCTTCATCCTCGTCTTCGTTATATACTTTCCTGGAGTTGTGCCGGCTGCTGATCCATCCGAGGTCTCCGGCTTTTCTGTGCCGCTGAGGAGTGAGGTGTGCGCGTTCCGGCTCGTTCACGAGACCGGTCGAGTTGTCGGCTACGTGGACGGTCGTTGCGCGAGGAAGGTGAAGCTGGATATCAGTCCAGGACAGGCTTGGGATTATGGGAAGGTGAAAATGGGCACCCATGGCAGCACGGAGGACCTTGGGCTCCCAGACATCCACACAACCTGACAGAGAATATAAAGACAGGATTAATGAATTTGTAAAATACAAGGGCGTTCGAGTCAAACCGGGACTCTTGACTGGGAAAATAACAGAATACAGTTATGAGTGCAAAAACTCCCTTTATTTCTCTATATAATCCCCCCGATAATGCACTTATCATTCACTAGTGCTTGGATACTATTAAGGTAGAAAGTTCTCTCAGTACGCCGGAGTCATGATCGGACTGCCTGTCTGTTTCACGTCTGAAATGCCGGCCTCCCAGGAACTCCTTTAACAGCCCAAACATGTGGAAATGGCTTAGAGCGAGGTTAGGGATGCAGGAATAACTCCCAGCTGAGTTCCTTTCATGGTATGCGTTATCTGGACAACTTATCTGGCTTTTTTAAAAAACATTTCCACTGTTCAAATGTTTTAAGAGTCTCAWCACCGTACTCTGCTCAAAGCCGTCATAAATGTCATCAGGTTTGCCCTGATTCACCAGAAATCACAAGTCCCAGTTTGACTTGAACGCCCCGCCTTATATTATAACATAATRCATTGTTAATCCTGAGCTTTACATCTGACACTAATATAATCCTAAATAAATCAGTKTTATGATGATGATGATGATGCATTGAGTTCACACCTGTACTGAGCAGAACGCTGTGACATCCCGCAGCAGCGGCACAGCGCAACGTCGCACCCAGGTTCCCTGGATCCCGCACGTTATCACAGATAAGCGTCAGAGGCAACGCTTTCCCACGTGTCTCCTCAGAAAATGACATCCGGGACACCTCTGGACGTTTGAAGATAGCTACAAGGACGTGTCATGGCAKACCGTTATTAAGGAAATCTGACCAGAAACATGAACTAACAAAAACTACAATGCATTCTGTTATAGGAAAATAATCAACAATCGTAGGTGGTATAATGAATGATTATTCCTTTTCCACCACAGTAACCTGCCAACGATTATGTCATTATGTATTACGATTATGTATGTTAACCATTTACAGCTAGTTCATTTTGCTACTTTGATGTTATAGAGATATAATAAAAAGCTTTATTATAACAATAATAGTTTGTAAAGCTCGTCATAAATTTCACACACAAATCCCTCCCATAGTAACCCATTACCGATCATATCGAGTGCCGTGTGATCAGGCCAGATCTGGACGYCCTCCATCTTGACCTTGACCAAGCTAGCATGTGTGATTTTGTTTAAAGGAAGGTTCTGTAGTCTTTCCAGGGTGCTGAAGAAGATGGTGAGTGGAGAAGCCCCCGCGTCCAGAGCGCCAGAAATGAGGTGTCGTCCTTCCAGGAGGATTTTGCTTTGCTGCTCTCGGAGCTTCTTCGACCGAGCCAAGTTCACCAAACGCCTGGAAATGGGAAAGAGAAGTTAAAGAAGTGACGGATGCAGCGTGTGAGTTTTGAAATGCAAAGGGAATTGCGCTTCTTTTTTTCCCCCTTCTGCTGAAAATGTGCTGAATGGAAATTGTGTTGTTGGTGGGTGCAGAAGGAAGTCCTGCTGCCTCACAGCTTTAGGGTTCAATCCTGGATCATTGTCTCTGCTATGTTTCACATATTCTAATGTGGGTTTCCTCAAGTGTTCTCCCGGGTTTCCTTCTATTTCTCAAAAGCATGCCAGAAATTTAATAGTTTCTCTGAAAGTGCTACCATTAGTCCTGTGTAAAGCATCCTGAGACTATTCATGTGTGTGTGGTCGCTTCTCAGCTAAGGGAGTGGGATCACTCACAATTTTGMCTAAGAACACAACCATGAATAAAGAATGGTACAAAAACATCCTCTGAGAACTTYTCCTAACCATCCATGAAGAGTTTGGTGATGAACAATGCCTTTTCCAGCATGATGGAGCTCCTCGCCATAAGGCAGAGGTCATCACTAAGTGACTGACAATGTAAGAATGGGCTGCGCCATCAATCAGGATGTGGCCCACAGCATGCCAGGGCGACACTGCAAATATTCACCCTTTGCATAAACTTAATGTAATTATCAATAAGTCTTTGACACTTTGAAATGCTTGTAATCACACTTCAGTATACCAGAGTAACATCTGACAAAAAGATTTAAAAACACTGAAGGAGCAGACTTTGTGAAAATTAATATTTGTTTCATTGTCAAAACTTTTTGTACAATGTTAAAGATGTGTGTGTGAGACACCAGAATAAAATATTTTAGGAGGAATAGCACATAAAATTTGGCCCACAAATGAGGTTTGGTTATGACAGACAATGATACTAGCAGAGTACTTACGTCACTCTGACGTCATCAGGCTGCGCCGTTTCATACCGCAGCACTTCTATTTGGTGGGAACACTGTGGTTTGTTAAATAAGCCGGGATTTGCGCGTTTGCTCTTTATTTTCTCATGATGTGAACCTGTCGCGTCTCTGTGATCCAGTCCAGACTCCGGTGCTGAAGGAGGACACGCGTGTCTGAGTTCCTCTGCGTCTTTAACCTGCTCGTGTTTCACTCCTGACTTCAGATTTATCGGGTCGCCCTCATATGATGATGAAGGAAATGAACCAGGTGCTCTTCGTCTCACCGTGCGCACAAATCTCTTACTGATCCTTACCGTCTGAGCTGATCCGAGGATCGTACACACTCCTCTCGGGCACCGCATGAGCGTCGCCATATTGGCTAGTGACGTAGGAGTCGTTTGCGAGTCGACTCTGTGATTCGACGCGCAGATACAGTGTGTAGCATATTCTCCGCTTGTTTTCGTTATTTCTGTGTGTGTGTGTGTGTGTGTGTGTGTGTGTGTGTGTGTGTGTGTGTGTGTGTGTGTGCAAAATCACTTAAAGTGTCATATTTATCATTTATTGCTTGTCCCATTTGCTCTCGTTGCAAATGAGCGTACCAAGAATTGTTCGAAAGTTATAATTGTACAATATGTGATATACAAGCTTGTTGTATGGTTGTTTTGCTGTAAATAAACTGTTTTGTTAAATGAGTAAGCGTTTGTATGTGTAGCTTAAAAGCCATTAAAGCCAATTTTTAGCTGGGCTATCCCGTTGTCTAGATTGAACAGGAAATGACTCCTAACGGTGAGGTGAACCGAATAATCTGACTCACTGAACACTTACTGACCATATTAGTGAAGAATCCCGCCCCCTGCGCTATGACTGACTAATTCTTTATTACATATGGAATCCACTGAGACCGTTTATAGGATAGTTAATTTGTCTATTATTATTATTATTATTTGAACGAATAATAAGTTAATGAGTGTATGTGTGTGCACAGGCATACATAACAAAAAATATTTTTTAATTAACAGTTACATTTTCAACAAAAATATTATTATTAATAATAATAATGCATGCATTTATTTATTGATTTATTTTAATGTATGAAGATTCATGATACTAATAGATTTGTGAAGTTTTACCCAAACACGTAGACCTAGGTAAACAGTCCAATCATTCTTCGTTTCACTCAGGTAAATGTTATTTATAAAATTTGTATTAAAACATTTATGAATG
Source organism: Clarias batrachus (assembly GCA_003987875.1). NCBI lineage: Eukaryota > Metazoa > Chordata > Actinopteri > Siluriformes > Clariidae > Clarias > Clarias batrachus. The sequence goes on from QMIH01000548.1 coordinate 267,683, forward strand.
CATAGTATATTAAACACTTTGGAACTCTTTTTAGTTTTATGAATTTATGAAATTTCCACAGAGGAAAAATACATTTCAAAATAGCTTATGTTGTGTTTTGTTGCTGTCTTTTGTTTTTTTTGACTAGTGACAAATCCAGCATAAATATAGTCCTCTAAAATGCAAATAAAAACAAAGTATATCATAAGAAATCCTCCACTCTAAAAGGAATTACAATAGACGTTTCCATAGTTGTTTTCAGTGTCATGTTAATATTTCACAGCCATGTTTTTTGCACAAACCTCCACTGAGAACTTGCCTTCCAGAGTAAATCATTCAGCACCACGGACAGCGCTCACTTAAGGCAGTAGGCGGGATCAGTGCTTAATCCTCATTCTGATTGGTTGTCCTGTCAGCACGAGCCAATCGGATATGAGCTACGCCTCCTCTAATGGAGATAACAGAGATTATCTTGTTTATGTCGCCATAACTTTGGATCTGATGAGGATTCGGATGGGGTTTGATTACCAAATGGCTGTGCGAGGATTGTTTTAAAATGAATTGGCATGGATTCTACAGAAGGGATTAAAGAAATGTAGCATGATGTTAATTTTCTTCAGATCAAAACAGTGAAGATAATGTAATGGGCACCGATGGAAGTAAGAGCTGTAAGGTTTGTATAGAGTCTTATGTTTCTCTCATAATTTAAGTTTATTATTTTACACCCTTTATGATGTTTAAACACGGTATTGTATAGACAGTATAACAAAATTATAAAATTACTAAGATATAATTAAGATTACTGTATATAACAGTATTTAGCTCTAAAAAAAAAAATATATATATATATATATATATATATATATATATACTTTAGAGTATCTAACATCTGTGTATAAATTATATTAAATAATTAATTATTATTTGAGCAATGTCTAAAATTGTTTGTCTTGATTTAAGAATAACAATTCCTTGTGATGTGAAATTATTTTTACACAACATTTACAGTATAAGAAAATGAGAATAATTGAGTGAGAATAACTTATTGGCTCCTATTGAATATTTAGAGCATTTTGATGTAAAAGTGATTATTGTATCCTCTACATACACTTTCAAAAATGTCTGAGCTGGTGTCTCGTATGAGACATCTTTTGGGCCAAAACTATGTGGACACCTGATCATGAAATCTATATTTGTTTACTCCTCAAAATTGTATAGACTTTCTTTTTCCTCTGTAGAATTTCCCTTACTTTGTAAGTAACAACACCAGCATGGTCGAGCATAACAATTCCCCTGTTTTCAAACACTTTTTCGAGAAGCTTGAACGCCAGCTGTACTCTTGACCCTCTCATCAAAATGCTCTGTGACACTCTTTTTGATGAATGAACACAAATCCCATCAGACATGCTCTAAAATCAGATAGACAGTCTGCCCAGAAGAGTGGAGGTTATTTTTGTAACCACAGAATGGGAGTGAAATGAGATATTGAACAAGCATTTATGAGTGTGATTGCTTACTCCACACTCATTGGGACAAATGAGTCTACTAACAAAGCTGTAATATGCAAAGAATAAAGAATTTCACTGTGCAGTAATGTAAATGTGATGATCCAATCCAATGCTTGCGTTTATTACAGAATCCACCACAGCACAAGGAGGAACATCACTACTCAGCTGGCTGGCGTGGATTTCTCTCCAGTTTGGGTGTTTCAGTTCCTTCAGGACTGCACATCAGGTCACGGCGGATGATTCGGGACGAGAGGACGCCTGTCCCGGAGTATGTTCTGTCTTCTCTGCCTGGCCCTGAGAAACTGCACGTAGAGTGGAACCTTCCCGCTTTTATCAACATGTTCTTACCTGAGTTTCCCCACCGCAGCATCCCTGGACATGAGCACTTCCAGGTCGGGAAACATTTCTCCAAACCACCTCTAACCTGATGGCGTGTTTCCCTTCTAGTGAGGCAGTTACAAGTTTAATTGTGAAATTGATTTCCTGAAATATTGTTCGTATTGTATCCTCAGATTCTGGGCTACATTGCCAAAGGATCATTTGGTCCCATCTTGAAAGTGAAGGACAAGTCAAAACAAAAGACATATGCCGTTAAGGTACATGTATTATTTTTATTTCCTTCATCACTTCCAACATTATTATGTATTATATTCATAATTTAGGCTAAAACTAGATATTTAAACTCAGTGACAATCCCAAACGTTTGCTCAATCTATCACATTATTTTTACAGCTTCAGGTTCCAATTTTTTTTTTTTTTTACTGTCTTAACTTGTTTCTATGTATTCTGTTGATTGATTCCAGGCAATGGCTTGATAAGTTGATTATGTAAGCACTAAAGAGCTCAGGAGAGAACAGAGTGATGTAGTAAACATGTGTTTGGAGTTAGATTGAAGCTCTGAGAGCTGCCGTTAATCACAGAGAAACCGTCAGAGCTCATGTGATTACACATTTAATTATACAGTGAAAAGCCTCAGTGGTTTTCCACCGAATCGACCACACAGACTTCTCAGTATTTCCATCTTAACAACTAAAAAAAGGACTATGTGCAAACAAAGAAAGGTTGTGATTAATCAAAATATAATCACACACTATACTTCTTTTTAAACATGTAAATGTAAGTCTTAGAACTCTCCAGAATGTGTGTGTTAATGCGCCAGCAGAAATACTGCTCAGTTTCACTCCTTTTCCAAGCGCAGGGAAATATAGGAAGATTGGAATAATGTACTGTACAGCAGGAGCAGTTGGTATGGTGGCTTACTGGTTAGCACTGAGGCCTTGCACCTCCAGGTCCTGGGTTTGATTCCTGCGTTGGATCTGTGCGCATGGAGTTTGCATTTTCTTCCTTTGCTTGGTGGGTTTCCTCTGGGCTCTCTGGTTTCCTCCCACAGTCCAAAAACATGCAGATTAGACATGCAGTTTCAAAATTGCCAGTAGGAAATGGAGACAGAAATGGCAACCCACTCCGGTATCCTTGCCAAGAAAACCCCATGGACCATAACTACAGTTGGATGGCCTGGTCCATAAGATCACAAAAAGTCGGACATGACTTAAACAACTAAACAAACAAACAGCAGGAGCAACTGCATCCCTGTGAGGTTCAGATACTTTTGGTGAACTGTATAAGATCTGAGTGCTCACACAGCATGTATGTGTTTGGAAACTTAGGTCATCCCGAAGTCTGAGATTCTTCGCCTGGGTGTGCTGGACCAGTCCAAGGAAGAGGTGATAGTCCAGGTTGGTACATCTGAGCTTTCCCCTCTAATTTTAATGTTTGTGGTTATCCACAAAAAAATGGGTATAAAGACATTTCTTCAGTGGATTATAATGTAAACTGAACACAAGTCACAATCTCTTTGTCGCCTCTGTGTCAAGTTCAAAGGTTCTGGTCCCTCAGCAGTCAGCTCACTCGGTTGTCCTGTGTATGTTGTTGTCTAACTGTTGCTTTGCAGCGTCAGGTCCGCCACCCTTTCGTCCACGACCTGCAGGATTGCTGGCAGACACAGCACCATCTCTATATTAGTGAGTGACTCGGAACCCAGCCCCCTCGGCCCCTCGAACCCAGCCCCCTCGGCCCCTCGAACCCAGCCCCCTCGGCCCCTCGAACCCAGCCCCCTCGGCCCCTCGAACCCAGCCCCCTCGGCGCAGCTTACCTCCTCCTTTCCTCACGTCAGGATGTTGACGAGCACTGTTTCCTCCTGCGTTGTCACAGACACTCCCTTACATGCTCTTTTACTTCAAGCATTTTTTAATCAGAATGAAATTGTTTGCAGTTATTTGTGACCAGTTTCACAGCAAAACGAGATAAACACCACTTTTCTAGCTCTTTTTGTTTCAGCAGGCGTACATTGTGGTCTATAAGAAAATGTTTGGTTTTTTTTTATATTGAAAACAAGGTGCTGTCATCAAAAAACTGAACCTAAACTAAAAAATAAACTTGATGTCACTGTGAACTAAATTTTTTTCTACTGTTTATAAAGTTTCATCAATCAATGTAATTAAAAAAGCATTGTGTGCAACAAAACTTGAGACGATTTTCCTTGTTCCAAGTTGCTCCCAGTGACTCACTACAAAAAGCACAATTAAAAACTCAACTAACATTATTACTGATACCAGTCTGCACATTTATGTACTGTACATGGCCACAAACACAAACAGCAGGCTGATTTCTTCACTGGAGCAAAGAGGTGGATTTATAGCAGTTTGCGAAATCATTTAAAATTCACACTCATTTAACCAAAACAATTTTGACATAAAGTTTTGGCAATTGTGCTTTTTTACACCTGTGACACACCAAAATATTTGCTAAAAGCTTGTAATAAGTATTGCTTCTTTTATAAAAAATATTTTTTTCTAAAAACCGCTCAGGTGGATATATCTCATTTTGCCGTCAAACCGTTCAAACGACAGAGTGACGATGCAACTCAAAAATCACTGCAGAACAGAAAATTTCTGGAAAATAAAGGAAATCTAGAAATGTCCTTCATTTATTCTCTATTAATTTCATGCTTGAAGAAAGCAGAGCATAACTGCATAGCTGCTAGGAGGATAAATTATATCTTAAGTAGCTGCCTGTCCATTTTCCAATGTCAGAAATTGCTCCCTTCGTCTCTTTGCCCGAGAACACATTGTCCCACCCTTACAGTGAACCGTCCTGATGTCATCTTGTGCCTGAAGAAAAGAAATAATGAAATGCACTGTCACAGTGGCACATCACACCTAGAGTCCCGTTCCTTTTCACTCCTTATTTTTTTCTCTTCCCTTCACTTAGTGGACTTGTAGCTATAAAAATAGTCTTGAGAATGGGTTGTGGTTGTGGTGTCTGTTGCACTGAGCTCACCAACCTACATTAATAAATACTGTATACTTGTGTGACTATAACAGCTGTAGAACATCTGCTAAGATGTCAGATGCATGTTAGTGTACTTTAAGATTCACTCTTTAATCCTGCATTCGACGTAATACAGAAATATAAAATCGCGCCTCGGTATAATGGCATTCGTCACCCGTGTGCACCCGAACTATATCTCATACATCTGTATATACAGTATAGCTTCGTTAAATGTAAGAGTTCTTAACTCTGGGTTGACGAGACCATCGCTTATAGTGAATTCAGAGGGCCTACTTTAGTTTTTCTGACTATAAAATGTCGAATGCAGGATGAGAAAAAGGGTTGGTCTGTGTTCGTGTGTGTGTGTGTGTGTGTGTGTGTACGCTATATGGAAGAGAACATCCAGTATGTGAGATGGACGGTCTTGACATATAACAAACATGATCCTCTGTGTGTGTGTGTGTGTGTGTGTGTGTGTGTGTGTGTTTAAGTGACAGTGAGACTATTATTGTACATGGTGTCCTCTTTATTTCTTCCTTGCCTCTCCAGTGTGTGACTACTGCAGCACAGGAGACTTATACACCTACTGGGTGATGATCGGACACTTTGGAGAGGATGCGGTTAAGGTGTTTGCTGCTGAGCTCGGCTCCGCTCTAGGTGAGGATTTTAATCTCGGTTGCCTATTATAGTGTAGAGCTGTGCTTTAATCTGCTTTTTTTTTYCCCCCTGCAGGGTTTCTTCACGATTTCGGAATCATCCACCGTGATGTTAAGGTCAGGATATTGATTTCTCATATCCTGTATAAAGATGACATAATGAGAGATCAAAGCAGGGATCTGAAAATATCTGCTTTTTTTTTTATCTAGATGGAGAATGTTCTTTTATCAGACCAGGGTAAGTGCATGATGTGTTTTCCATACTGTCCACTAGATGGTGCTGTGGATTGTTTTTTTTTTCTTCTAGCCGTTCCAGAACATTCCAGAATCAACAACAATCTCAGCTGTTAATAATGCTGTGCTAATTCACAGCCTTTGTTATTACAGACATATTTAATTTGATATAAATAAAATAAAAAATAAAATATAGTATTATAGAAGTTGTTGGAGACTGTAATGGATGTAAAATGATTTAGGTAAGGGTTAACACGTTAATGGGTCAGAATATTGTAATGATTTGTTGTTTTCATGTGTGTCAGGGCATTTACGCCTGGCTGATTTCGGTTTGTCCCGGAGGCTCGAACAGGGAAGAAGGGCCTTCACTATCTGCGGGACAATTCAATACATGGGTTAATTTCTTTCTTTTTGTACAATTCAAGGCTATACAAAAGATGCAGATCCTCTGTGTATATTAAATGAACTGTAATTCTAAGTAATATTGCAATTCAATTTGTGTTTGTGTAACAGCACATGATTGTGTCCTATAAAAGTTTCCTGTTACATTACAGCTCCTGAAGTCCTGAGCGGGGGTCCATACAGCCACGCCGCTGATTGGTGGTCACTTGGGATCCTGCTCTTCGCATTGGTTACCGGCAAGGTGCGGTCACAAAGCAGGTCACTGACACGTGACTGCATCAGTGTTCAGGGATGTTTTTAGCCAGTCATGCTTGACTGTAAAATTGTTGCAAAAACCTTTTTTAAAAAATCTGTAGTGCCTGTAACTCTGTCAAAATCATGTTAATATCTTAACAGTTTTGCATTTTAGAATATTGCACGTTTTCAGGTTTATGTCTTTTCATGTGAAATCTAAATTTGCCAAGTTTCATCTGACTGACATTAAGATCATTAAAAAATATAGGATATAGGACCTTATCTGAAAAATCATGTTTCACCTAGATGAGTTTGGCACCAATACCATGTTTTGGCCGTTTGTTATTTTGCACAATGTTCAGTGGTTTTGGAAAGGCAGCACACAGGAAGTAATGTGATAGCTTAGCTGCCTGGTTGTACAGAGTTCCTCCATATTTTAAGGAAGTACGTCTACATCTAGGCATTTTGGCAGACTGTATAATGAGTAGCAGTTGGGGTTAAGAGCCTTGCTCAAGGGCCCAACAGGGACGTTGGACTTGAACCTGGGACCTTCCGAACCGTAGTCCAATGCCTTAACCACTGAGCTACCCCTGACCCTCAGGAAGTGACAGAATTAGGTACTAAATCAAGAATTATAAATATTAGGTCTGATAAACATTCTTTCATATGCTCTCGTCAAGGAGTCCCATAGCAAACCATCTGATCTGCATACAACTTGGCTCAGTTTTTATGCCGGATGCCCTTTCTGACACAACCCTCCCATTTTTCTGGCCAGGCTTGGGACCAGCACTGCATGTTGTGGCTGGGTAGCATGGGGTGTGGCAACCACCGACTGCAAGGCTCGAACCAGATTACCAAATCTCCAATTCAACAACCTATAGCCTTAGCCACCTGAGCAACCACTCCCCTTAAATATCAAGTCTGATCATAAATAGATTTACTTTTCACTCTGTATAATCCAAAAAGTCGGAAAATTCTAAAGTCCATGTCTATACTCAAGACACATAATCTCACTCATTCTCTATACAGTTTGCGGGAAGCCAGTGGAGCCTATCCCAGGAGACTCAGCGCACAAGGCAGGGTACACCCTGGATGGGGAGCTATTCCAACGCAGGGCACACAAGCATGCGCACACACTAACTAACACACTACCTAGACCAGTTACAATGCGATAATCCACTTATTGTCCAGCCTAATCTGCATGTCTTTAGACTGTCAGAGGAAATTGCAGTACCCTGGAGGAAACCCAACAAGCATGGGAAGATCATGCAAACTCCAGACAGGTGTGAAGCCTCAATGCTAGACAAAAAATTTATAAAAAGGATTATATTATTAACAAATTCTTACATGCCTTTGAATGAACAGCCTAAACACTTTTCACTTTTACAGAAAATCAAATAACCACACTTTACAACTGTGGTAAACAGAAAAGCATAAGCTACATGTGGCTACAATGGACAGTGGGTACTTGAGTTGCCTCAAGGTGTGAAGGAGTGTGTGCATGGTGTACTTACATCCTAACCAGAGTCAGTCATGTGCTCATTCATCTTTATTAAAATCATTAAGCGTGAAGTGGCAATGCACTCTGTATAGAATGAGAATCAGATTTGAATGTGCATTTGATGTGCTTAATGTCCTCACTTGTTTTCATAGTTCCCTGTACCCCCAGAGTCCGATCACTGCTGCATGCTGAGGAAAGTGCGCTGCTTCTCTTATGAGATGCCCACAAGCTTCACTCCTCCCTTTGCCCTGTTGCTGACTGAGGTGAGAAAAATAAACTCTCCCTTAAGATTGGACCAGTTAACCATAAACCTAAATATGTGTACAATCTAAGCCATAACGTCATCCTGATATTCTCGTCCCTGCCAGCTGCTGTGCAAGACCCCGACCCGGCGCCTGCGAACACTGGAGCGCTTCAAGCGCCAAACCTTTTTTCACGGCACTCCATTCGACGCGCAGCTCTTACAGAAAAGCCCAATGAACCTGATCCTGGAACTGAAGAAGCGTCCCGACCGCCCTGCCAGAGCCTGTCGAGGTCTGACCCTCGAACCGTTTCCCGATTTTGACTTTGACTGTGATTTCCTCAGACATTCGACCTCTACCTCTGTTCAAGAAACCTTAACGCTGGCCAATGTGGAACTAATGGAGGCTCAAGACCAAGGGCATGTGCCTCGGGGCAACGTTCTACAGGGAGCATTTTTGTAGCAAGAAGCTAAGTAATGTTGTTAGTTTGAAGTCTGTGCCACCCGCTTTTTTGTACATTCATTTGTACATCATTTTCATAATATTTTATTTCACTTTGGGAAATTCTTGCATCCTTTGATAAAATGTAGAAGAATAAATGTTAAATGTATTCATGTTTTATGTCATAATTCAATTCAATTCAATTTTATTTCTATAGCGCTTTTAACAATGGTCATTGTCTCAAAGCAGCTTCACAGAAATGAAAAGAAAATGAAAAGAAGACTTATGGAAATRTATGTATGTGTAAGAAAAATGTGACTAGATAATGAGATGAGCAAGCCAAGGGTGACGGCGACAGTGGCAAGGAAAAACTCCCTGAGATGGCAATAGGAAGAAACCTTGAGAGGAACCAGACTCAACAGGGAACCCATCCTCATCTGGGTGATAACAGAAATTGTATAACATCATGTGTGTTATGCAGATGAAAGTTCGATATAACAGAAGTTAATTTAAATTAACACAAAGTCCAGTTCAGCTCAGGGATGAGTCAGCAGGTGCAGAGGGCAGATGGGGGTCTGGATCACTAAGAAGATTATTCATGCTTCATTTTTTTGCGTATCTCAGGGCTAATATATATAACATTTAAAAATGATAAATTTTAAAGTTAAACTGAAAAAAAAACATGCTAGTTAAAAAACACTGCATGCACAACACATTACAGGCATTTTGCTTAATTCCACAAAACCACAAATTTTCACCATTTTTAATGTATGTGTTTTACCACAAAAACACTGGTGGACCTACCTCATGATTCCATTCTGCTTGGAATGGAATAAGCATTTATAAGTATTATGCGACTTAGTGTACAGGGCATTGGTTGTTCCGTGGTAGGTTTCCTGCCTACCATGCAGAAGGCCTAAGTTCGATTCCTACCCCAGCCACTGGATGCTGTGGGGGTCCCAAGCCCGGATAAAATGAAAGTGTTGGGTCAGGAAGGGCATCCGGCGTACAAGATGTGTGGATCACTTGGCCCGCTGTGGCGACACTTCGACGGGAGCAGCTGAAAGACTAACAACAACATGCAATTTAGAGTACAAGTCCACTGTTTCCTTGCAGTGTTTACTACACATGGGACCAATTTCAGATCAAAAAGCACTGTTTAAGGTTATAAAGGACGAAACAGGATGTGATGCAGTGCAAACCAAATGTAAAAAGTAACTTCCTGTCTTAGTGAACAATACAGCAAAGGATATGCATTTTAGCTTACTATAACTGTATGTAAAGTGGGATTACATCTGGAACAAAGCACATATAAAACAGATGTCTACAATACCTTTCTACCATGTTAGTGTATATTTAAGTAGAAATACATAAGCAAGGAGTCATATTTTGAGCTCAGACTTCTTTTTTTTTACTTCTTTAATCAGTCCTAAACATTAACAAGGGCAACAAATATTGCTGGTTTTGTTTCATATAAAATACCACAGGTCACTTCCTGCGAATGGAATGTGCAGTCAACTTGCTGCTCCTCACGCTGTAGACACTCTGCAGTCTGATGAGGGGTATCAGTAGCTATGAGCTCAGCATGTACCCGTTTTCACCATAGACGACTCTGCCTACTGTTTTTCTTCTTCTTTATTGTTTAACGCTGGTTGGTATCCAGTAGTTTATATTACCGCCAACTGTAGATTTCATTCTCATCTCATCTTCCTAGCATCTTAAAGCAGGACCAGCCTTCCTTAAATTGTCTAATGCATCCTTCCCTGATCCAGCCTACTGTTACGTTCAGTGAGAAACGCCTTTGCAAACATGTAAACACACGAATACACAAACTGAATTTCTGTTTTATATACACACACTAATGTTGGTATCCGTCATTGACGGGTAGAGACTTTGTAGAAATAGGTAAAAAAAAAAAAAAAATACAGTACAGACCAAAAGTTTGGACACACCTTCTCATTCCAAGAGTTTTCTTTATTGTGTTCTTGAGCCCAAACGCGTCTCTTCTGCTTGTTGTCTGTCCTTAGCAGTGGTTTCCTAGCAGATATTCTACCATGAAGGCCTGATTCACACAGTCTCCTCTTAACAGTTGTTYTAGAGATGTGTCTGCTGCTAGAACTCTGTGTGGCATTGACCTGCTCTCTGATCTGAGCTGCTGTTAACCGCCGATTTCTGAGGCTGGTGATTCGGATGAACTTCTCCTCCACAGCAGAGGTGACTCTTGGTCTTCCTTTCCTGGGGCGGTCCGCATGTCAGCCAGTTTCTTTGTAGCGCTTGATGGTTTTTCTTAAAGTAATGATGGCCACTCGTTTTTCTTTACTTAGCTGCTTTTTTCTTAATAGCAGAATACAAATAATAATACAAATTCAAACTCTTTGAATGAGAAGGTGTGTCCAAACCTTTGGTCTGTACATATCGACTTTAATGTAATCAATGATATTGTTATATTGTTATTTATATATTGTTTATTTATTTTTGTATATAAACCTTTCTTTTATATTTAAATACATTGTGCCGGCTTGCAGGTGCATCGCGGTCGTTCCTGTGTCTTCCGCAAACTCTGTGTATACACCGTAATCTATCACGTTGATTGACTCTGTTGAGTGATGCAGATAGCCACGCCCACCTCGAGGGAAAAAGCTCCTAACATCCCAACATCCCTTCTACTCAACATGTTGATTTCAATTAAAAAACTGACAAAATTCCATTAAATTCTGTTCAGCCATTTTTGCATGATGCTGTGACAAAAACGGCTGGACAGACATATAGACAGTCAGACATACAGACAGAAAATTTTATGAGACTGGTTTCTGGTCCTTCAATGTATAAAATGTATAAAAAGACATTATTGGAAGAGTACAAAGAAAACCTTTATTTTATTTATATAGATAAAGATGTTTTTCCACCCATTACGAACACGGTATATTCTGATATAACAGTGTTTGCTTCATACTTGATGTCTTTAAATGTTAAAATATATTTCATTTTTACAATATAAAGATAGTATCAGGTTAAGTTGTTGTCATGACCCTTTTATTTTGACAGAGCTAACTATATGTTTTGGACTGGTGAACTGGCTTGTACAAAGTATTTTTCACTAAAATATAAGACACATTTGTAAAGCTTCATGAGGCAGGTCCAGGATGTTATGACCCTCCTCAAGGTCACAGAATCCTTAGCATCAGTTTTATCCTCTTATTATAATCAATATCAAACGGAACTGAAATAAACATTGAATAACGGTGGAATGTGCGTTTTGAGTGTGTACACAGAACTATTTATTCTCCATGGATCGAAATCCAAGACATTTTTATAATATAGCAAGTCATCCTAAATGCCTACGTGCCTAAAGTACATGCCTCAGATAGGCGTAGAACACATACGTCGCGACGTACGGCGTGACGTAAGCACGTAAAAATTAATATTTATGAGGGGGTTTTGTAAGCGGTCACGTTGCGTTGCGGCATCACAACGGCAGAGCGTGTCTGACAGCAAGCCTCCCATCCCTCTCAGCACATCCTCTAGCTTTTACACACCTTCCAGGTAAGAATTTTATATGTCTGTGTAGACTTGAGTCGTTTTATGTGATAGGAAGTGTTGTGCGTGGTTTATTTGAGCACAAATAATCTTCATTTTAATTTGGTTTGGCGTCAGGAAGTATTTTTCGACAGGTGGTTATTCGTTGAAAGTGTTGTCTTTTTCCTTTTTAATGTATGTGAAAGCAATTTTATTATATATCAAATGTGTATTGCGAAAAACTAGCATGTAATAATTTATGCTAACCGTAAAGGTTAGCGAATATTGCAGAATAATGCAGGTTTTTGTGAATAACTTATGTAGTCAGCTTCTGAAGCAGGGTTTATAGTATTTAAAAATAATATGGTGATTATTTTTGTAGAGAAGCACGAAGACAGAAAAAATGTTTCATCATTGACAACCTTGAACGCAAGTTAGGACATTATCCTCCTCCTCTTCCGCGTTTTGGCCTCAAGTACATACAAACAGGAAAAGATACTAAAAGAAACAAGAATAGCGAGTTTAAATTTAATTCTACTCTACGTGGGTTTTCTGTTCTYTTCTTTTTTTCTAGTAATAACCAGTATATTTTCTGAATGATAGAGGGATAGAACATGCAAGGATGGATAAGGTTGACGAGTGTGCGAATGTGCACGTACACATTCCCATCAGCAGTGGGTGGTGGTTAGCATTAGCCTGCCGGGGGGGCAGGGGGGTTGTAGTTTCTTGTTCCCCGGAGGTTGTGCTTGAGTTTGAACTTGAGGATGAGTAATCTCTCCCTCACCCACATTGGAACAGGAAATCAAAATGGCTAACACCCTGGTTTGAGTGACTAACGTGGCTGTAAAATCATCATTTCGTCACGCCATCATTGAGAAACCCTCGCGAAATGGCGTAGACGCGGAAACGTCAACGGTGCGACGCAGAAACGCAGTGCTATTGTAGGTACCAGATCAAAGCACTCGCATCTCTGCGCTATTCTGACGCATCTCGGATGCTCGCGTTTGTTGTACAGACCGCTACTGCGCATGTCTGAACAGTCTGTGGTTGGGTTACACATCCGCCTTAATCCACCTTGAGACAGGCTTAACCTTGAGGATTCTGAGGATGTTCATTTATATACATTTGTATTTATTTTCTTTATCAATTACAAAAATATTCATGTTTTCCATATACATATTTATATTGCATGTATATTTACATGTTATATGTTCACATTACTTCTACATGTTTACAAAAGCTTTACCACAAATACTCTTGCATTTAGTGCCAAGGGATGCAATTTCAATTAATACATGACTTGATTACAGTACAAACCTGCTTTTATATCAAATGCTGAATGCATTATGCATTTAAAATGTTAAATCAACGATGACGATGATGGTGTCGCTCAGATAGGATAATGAAGCACCAGCTTCATACTGTAAGACCTAGTTTTGTCCGGCGGCTATTACAGCCGTCCTCGCTTTGATGGATGCGAGTGGTACAACGAGTGGGAGGGAGGCGGCCCTCGAGTGACGCAGTGCAGAAACCAGAGCAGATCGTGTTCAACACAGGATGCACATGAGACTCGAGTCATAGGTAGACAATATACAGTGCAGTGTGCAGTGATCTGTACAGGGAAAAGCCTAAAAATTTATACAACTTAACAAATTATGTTTGTGCAGATGTTAAATAAGAACTAGACCCCATGATGTGTGCTTTTGTAGGAAAATAAACCGTGACCGTGTGAGGCGACATGGACCAGCATGACTCAGTGTGCCCACAGGAGAGTCATTGATTTTTCCTTTTACAGCAAGTTAAATCGCCACTGATTAATTAATTAGTTGTGTGGTGCCTCCGAGTCATAATTTTCTTCTGCTATAGCAGGTTTAAATATTTATTTCCTTAAAAGTGTTTTCTTTTCTCGTTTATTTATTTTAAAATCTTTTCTTCACTTGGCATGCCTCATATTGATGAGACAATCCTGAAAGCATAAACATTAAAAATGTAAGGCTCGAATTAATTTATGAAAAAAAAAATTCCTCTCAAGTGGCACAAAGAGGTACTATCTAGTGGGTCATGTTTCCTACAAACCTTGAGAATTGTGGAAGGTCACGTGACCATGCTTGATTCACAACACTGCGTTCGTGAACACTCGGTCATTTCTTACCCTTGATCCTGCGTACCTTACAAAACCCCGGACACTTTTCCTACCCTGTCTGTACAGCAGCATGCGAAACATACGCCGGCCTTCACAACACTTAATTGGATTAATTTTTAAAGAGTACCTGTTATGCAAAATTCAATTAGACGTTCAGGTAGGTCAGATCAGTTGTGCATGATGTGTGTCAGAGGGAGACCTTCTGCTTTTTGTCCTGTTTTTAATGTTTATTGGCCGGTGGTTATATAAGACCATTAGATTTCCTCCCCCCCCTAATGTGACCTCATCACAAGAAGAGCCCCTCCCTTTGCTGGTCTCTTAGCTTTGCTGATCTAATGGCTCAGCATTTATATAAACACAGAAACAACATGTTTGGAGGAGGAGTGAAATTACTTTATCTGAGCGGTATTTCTGAGCTGGAGCATTAACACACACACACACTTTGGTGGAGCTCTGACACATTAGACTTGCATTGTATTGCATTTTAGTTTAACACACTCCTGTTTCCTGATTGAGTTGTTTTTAACGATCATTCTTGCATTAGTGCTGTTTGTTTAATGATTCATTTTTCATTTATTTAGTCTCAGCCGTTTTATTGACCACCCTGATATGATACAATATGCAGCACGATGCGCTCAGTGTTTCATGTTTATTATTAGAATTGCAATCGCATTGCATGTTTTAGAGCTGAAAATTATGGAGGGGAAAAATAAAACAATCTGTATAAACTACAAGATGTGATGTCGGTTATAAATTAGCATAACTGGTAGCTGACTGGATTATCACCTGTAGCCCAGTGATGCTTTTTATTTATTTATTTTTACAGTGGTATTAAAAAAATGGATTTTGCATTGTTTTACTCCCTTTTATTTTTATATTATTTATATATAATATAGATATTATATTAGAAGGTTAATGTAGGTTGTTACAAACTTGGAAAATTGTTAGCTTCTGTTGCACAGGTGCCCGCCCGCCCATGTGTGAATAGTTTACAGTGCACCACCTGTAGGTTTGTAAAAGAACTGCAACATGGTAAACCACCTCGTGAAAACATGTTTGGGAAAGAGGAATTCTTTTATTTAATCTCCAAAATAAGCTTGGTTTGTAAGCTAACATTTGACTATGTGATGTTTGAATTGATGCCATATTGACATGAAGGTGTAGTGGGGATTTGGGAGAAATACCGAGTCTGTTACAAGTTTGTAGTCAGTTTAAGATTTGTCATGAGTTAGTGACAGTGAGAACATCATAATCATAAGCATGTTAAACGCTTTGAAGGTAACGCCTCGTCAGTGTGAAGGTGATTTAAAGTGCGTGTTGTCACAGCTGCGAATGCCGGTAAGATTTTAATTCAGAGAACGTCCTTGAGTGTGAAAGGTCCAGAAATATCGAGTTGAAAGGCGAGGGTTAAATCCTTGGCTGTTTTTTTTTCTTCTTTCTTTTCTTCTTCTTTTTTTTTCTCCCTCTTGGCACCACGTGTGCAGTTTGCCAATCTCATAGCTTTGTGCAGTTTCTGTAGAAAGCCCTTAAGCTGCTGTTGGAAGTCGTTAAGGAGACGAGTGTTTCTACAAACAGTCGGTGCTTATATGGTCTTCCTTCTGTCCCTTGTGCATGCTGGTGATAAATGAGACCGAGTTGTCCAGGATAAGTGTTTTTTCTTCCATGGAAACTACTTTAAGCTTCGGTGAACAGACAATTGTCACACACGGACGAGTGCAGTTTCTGTCCCTGTGGGAATCCGAGACTTTTGCTTCCCCATTGATAGCAGGAAGTGAACATGTACTGCTAGAGTAGTGTATTGATTGATTGATTGATTCATTAACCGGTTTGTGCCTGTTTGAGTTCAGTTGTTGAGAAGGCGAGTGATGAGGAGAACATGAAAGGAAGAACAATAAGGTTTTGTGACTGGTTTACAAAGGGATGACCGAAAGGAATGTGATTTTTAGTTATGCTGTGAACACCTAGGCGAGATTTATCACAGCGCGATGTAACCAGATCTGACAGCTCGGTTTAGACAAGAGCGCGTTCGTAACCCCTGTTTGGAAATCTGTGCCGCTCAGCGGGCGTTATATAATCCAGGCTTTTTCTACAGGCAGTGTGGAATTTTAACCATTCGCAACCCTCACACTTTTCCCAAAGCGGTGCAGAAATCTGTTGCTCTGTTTGTCTGTTAAAGCCTCAGACACAGAGTGCAGTGTCAAGCAGGCTTTGCTATTGGCGTTCTGTCAGAATGGTGGTTCGATGAGAAGAGTATGACGAGTCAAAAACGGATCGTTTGCTCTGATTCCTAAGCTGCCTGTACTGAAGCAGAGGTTTGATTGTAGCGAGCTATATGGGTGGAATTGGACTTTTGGTTTCAATGAGAAACTTTTAGACAAATTTTTAAACAGCACTCGTTTAATAGCTCATCAGGTCGAATTATTGACTTGCGTTGAGGTTTACATGTACGTAGGCTATAAATAATTTAGTTGTAAAAATATTTAGTACGGGACATCTAATTTTAGTCTAGCTTAAACTTTCGACAGGATGTAAAATGCAAAGCTATTAGTTTCTACTAAATGCGTATCACTTTTGATCGATTTCAAAGTTGCAAATCGTAGATCAAACCGTTGCTAGTCATTAATGTTTCTATAATTAACATGCAGTCATTATTGCTTTTTAAGTCAACGAAACGGTAAAGGTTAAGCCAGTCTTTCCCAAAGTCTGTGCAGCCCCCTACTGGGCTGTGAGGTTACTGCAGGTTTGCATGTGCAGAATTGATGATCGTGCAAACTCTAATGTTTTCTCTCTCTCTCTCTCTCTCTCTCTCTCTCTCTCTCTCTCTTATTTTTTCCCAGTTTGCTTTGAGCAGCCGGCATCATGACGCACCAGTACCCAGCCCTCACCACCGAGCAGAAGAAGGAACTGCAGGAGATCGCCCAGCGCATCGTCGCACCCGGCAAAGGCATCCTCGCTGCGGATGAGTCCACAGGTCTCGCAAACGTTCAGATCAATTAGAATTGAATCAACTCACGAGTCTGCATGTGATCTAACGGCTACCTATTCCTATCACTAATTTTTCAAAGATAAATCACAAAAGTATTGGCATCCTAGTGATAGTTGAGACTGAAGAGATTTTTTAAAATTATTTTTTTTATTAAATAAATACTTTTTTTTTTTTTTTTTTTAACCCGTGTGTGTGCAAACAGGAAGCATGGCCAAGCGCCTGAACCCCATTGGCGTCGAGAACACGGAAGAGAACCGCCGCCTGTACCGCCAGCTCCTCTTCACGGCCGACGAGCGCATCGACAAGTGCATCGGCGGCGTCATCTTCTTCCACGAGACCCTTTACCAGAGCACAGACGACGGCACCAACTTCGCCAAGCTGATCAAGGACAGGGGCATCGTCGTGGGCATTAAGGTAGAATTTTCTTTTTTTTTTTTTCCCCTGTGGATTTTTAATGTTAAATACATCATGCTGATTATTAGGTGTAGAATATAGTTTGTGTGTTTTGGGTGAATGAAATCCGAATGTTCCTGTCTTTGCAAACCCGAGAAAGCTATCGGTCTGTATAAATAACACACTCTTATCCACAGGATTAGGGTTAGGATTACGATTAGGATTACTTGATGGCTATTAGAGGGAAATGCTGCCTTCATGCAACCTGATTTCTTATTAAAGATGTTAAATGATAGGGGGGAGGGGGGATTTTCCATCTGTGTAAAGTGTTAACTTTGTTTGCATGTCACAGTATTTATTGTACTGTATAGTGAGGGAAGAGCAATAATTGAGACGTATGTAACTTGATATGTTTATAAAACAGATATCCAAACAATATAACCTGTTTTAGATGTACAGGAAAAGTATTTGTAAGCATAAATAAACAAAGATTAGAGATACCAAGAAGGCTAAAAATTATGTAAAAAGATGCAGAGACAGGGGAATAATCTACAATAAAGGTGGAAATAATGTTACTTTTTTCCAGCGTGCATTAGAGAGAGAGTCTGAGTATTAAGTTTTCTCATGCAAGCTAGTTTTTCAAGTTTTTTAAAGACCGTGTTCTTGTCCCAACAGGTCGACAAAGGCGTCGTTCCTCTCGCAGGGACCAACGGCGAAACCACAACTCAGGGTAAAGACACATTCATATAGAAACATTGTGTAGATATTACACACAGTGCTGTGACATTTAAATTATCATATTCCACCGTATAGCTATGGGGGGGGGTGTATTTGCTCCACTAAATTAAGGTTAAGTGGCCTGGGTAAATCTGCACTCAAATCTCCAATTGAGATCCTTAAACAGGCTGGATCGTGCATGAAAAGCCTCCTAAGGGGCTGAATTAAAACAATTCAGCAAGGAAGAGCGGGCCAAAATTCCTCCACAACGATGATGGAGTCATTAACATAACAGTTGTAACAAAAAAACTCGTTAGCGGTTAATCATGCCAACCAGCATCAATGGCACAACCAGTTATTAGGTTTAAGAGGGCAATTAATTTTTCTACATTAGGTAGGTTTGCACAGCTTTTATTTATTCCACCTTCTTTAATAAACTTTTTTTCTTTTTTTTAACGTAAACAATTTTAGAAAGGGGGAGGGTGGAAATACTTTTTCACAGCACTATGTATTTGAACACGCACGGTTTGAACTTGTAGGAGCTCATGAGGTGGTGGGGGTTTATGGTTCTACAATATACTGTAGCTAAAATTTGCAAAAGTTTTCACGCCCCTTGGTTTGGAATAATGTGACATGACCCTGGAAAACCCCTGTAAAATTTGCATGTAGGTAATGGATATTTATGTAGATWAAAAAAAAAAGAATAAGCATTTCTTATTCTTGTAGATGTGATGTGCTTCAGGCACTTTTAAACATTTGCAATGCCAGCTAAAACCATATCTTTTATTTCTTTTTATTCCCAAATCCACGCAGGGTTGGACGGCCTGTCGGAACGCTGCGCTCAGTACAAGAAGGACGGAGCTGACTTCGCTAAGTGGCGTTCTGTCCTGAAGATCAGCGAGACCACTCCCTCAGACCTGGCGATCATGGAGAACGCCAATGTCCTTGCTCGCTACGCAAGCATCTGCCAGCAGGTGAGCTCTGATACTGGATTACGTTGCTCTGTGAGATCTCATTAGTGATGATGATAAATGAGGTATAAATAAATTCTTTCCTCGTTGCTCCGTTGTGTAGAACGGCATCGTGCCCATCGTGGAGCCCGAGATCCTGCCCGATGGAGATCATGACCTCAAGCGCTGCCAGTACGTCACCGAGAAGGTAAATCATCTCTTCATCTGTAAGCGTAAATGCATAAGAGGAACTTGCTGTGTTGTACTTATGTACACTTCACTGTGCTTCAGGTCCTGGCTGCCTGCTACAAGGCTCTGTCTGACCATCACGTCTACCTGGAGGGCACCCTGCTCAAACCCAACATGGTGACCGCCGGACACTCCTGCCCCACCAAGTTCTCCAATGAGGAGATCGCCATGGCGACAGTCACTGCCCTGCGCCGCAGCGTTCCTCCCGCAGTCACAGGTAATATACGATGGTATCACAGCGCTCCGTTTGTCCTAAATCACCGCTACAGTTATTGGCTGCCACCTACTCAGTCGCTTGGTTTAATGCATCTTGTGACGGATTGGCGGTTTAACTGCAGTGATGAATGGCTTTACTTAACAGTTTGGCTAATTGATGGCGTTTTCTTTCCCCCCGACCCAGGCGTAACCTTCCTGTCTGGAGGACAGAGCGAAGAAGAGGCATCCATCAACCTGAACGCTATTAATACCTGCCCCCTGCTGAAGCCCTGGGCGCTGACCTTCTCCTACGGCCGCGCTCTGCAGGCTTCAGCCCTCGGCGCCTGGCGCGGCGTCAAGGAGAACACGAAAGCTGCAACCGAGGAGTTCATCAAGCGTGCTGAGGTTCGTTATAAGCCACCAACGCTCGGTTCAATTAAAGTGCTTGAAGCATGTGATCGGCATTTATTTATTTTATTAATTTTTTAAAAATAATAGTTTGTTTTATTTAATGTATTTATTTTTATTATTCCCAAAAATGAGCTGGATTTATTTTAACAAGTAGCTTGTCAATCATAATCCAGAGAAAAGCCTACCACCATTTTTTTTGCAATTGCGTGTCTGTGTGCGCTCGCATTAATAATGTAAATCTAAATTCTGTAATACGTACAGCTAGAACAGTTAGAACTGTTTTTCTTTCTTTCTTTTTTTTCTAAAATGTGGCCTCGCAGTCCTCTAGTGGACCCTTGTGGAACTGCAAGATGTCATTTATAACAAAAATGTAATAATTCTTTTTTTATTTTGTAATTAGGTTTATAATTCATGTAAAATAATTCTGGTTAAGTATTCACATTTAAAGAGTAACCGGAACTAATAATGGGTTAAAAAAAAAAAGACCACAGGATTTAAACAATACACCGAGAGGGAGAGAGTTATGCTTTATTAATCCCAAAAGTGAAATTGTGATGGTACTGCAGGCAGTGCACAGACTGTTCAACCCCATACAAGCAGCATGGTGTAGAAGAATATTTAGGCTGAGTTAAAATTAAAAAGTAAATTAATAAAAGGGGATAAGTTATTTAAAGAAGAAAAAAAACTAATAATCAACAGGGAGTCTGAGAATCGCAAAATAAGGTACCGCAACCTTGTCAAGTTTTGAAACGGCTCCTGTAGATGAACACGCTGGTAGTTAATAACCTGTACATCTGTAATACAATGTATGGATGTACTGTATGGATCCTTAAGTTTAATGGTTTTTTTTCTCTCTCTCTCTCTATCCTCCCTGCAGGCTAACGGCTTGGCCGCTCAAGGCAAGTACGTATCAGGCGGAACTGGCGGTGCTGCAGGACAGTCTCTGTACGTGGCCAACCACGCCTACTAAACTACCACACACGCCGTTTCCATCACCCCGCTTTTCTTCAGCTTCTGCCGACCAGTAGTATCTTCCACAGCAACTCCTCTCTCCGTCTCACCAGCCAGTCACAGGCCCGCGCTGCCGTCTGCCCTCTGTCCAAGAGCCGTCGATTAAATGTGTTGTCTTGCTTAAACTAAAAAAATAAATTCCCAGCAGTAGAAGGAAAGCAGAACGAGGAGATCTCAATAAAGGGTCGCTTTGTGAGAACGGCTATGAAATCACATAGTGTTGCCTGTGTCGCTGAGTTATTACCTTCTGACTGAAATTGTGGTTGGAATTCTTTCGTGTTTGTTGTTTTTTTTTTTTTTGTTCCAAGTATTCAATTCGACGCTCGCGCCAGGTTCTGAAGTTCTCGTGTCTCATAATTTCTGTCTCCTCCAGTCTTTAAGCTGTGGCTGTGAGCGCAGAATGAATAAACAGGCGTTTTTCCATTCCAGACACTTTATCCGTGTGTGTGTGTCCGAAGCATTGCAGAAAGGTGCGAGTATAGTCGACGCTGAGCAGGGCATTTCTTCACAACATGTTTGTTTGAATGTATGTATGTAAGAGAAGCGACAGAGTGACGTGTATGCTGTAGGTCAGTACTTCTGTTTGCCTCACAACGGTTTTAACGAACAATTCACTCGCACAAAGAGAGGAACAATATTTAATATTATAGTACCAGGTGTTACAGATTACTCTTCTACTGTTCGATAATCATAGAGTACTAACTATATTAGTTTGCTGTTTGGTGTAGTGTGCTTGACTGTACTACGCTCTCCCTCTCCATCTTTGTAGCATAGTGATCGAGACGGTGGAGTTTATTGGCATAATACGCTGGTAAGGACCTAACTATGAAGCGTTCCGAGGGGAGCGGTCACTGCTGATTTGGATAAACTTTGATGTTGTCGTTGTGGTGGTTTTGTTCCCCCCCCCCCAAGCACTTGGTGTCAAGCAGAAAAAATCTATATAATGTAAAATAAAGAGAGTAAAATCCCAGACACGTCTCCTGTGATTTTAATATTATTCCTAAATATAATGTTGCAGTGCTTGAACAGTTACATGACGGTGGTCTTCTTAAGGTGTGTTCCACTTGGTCTGAGGTATACTCCACAGTGTGTTCAGCCATCGTTCAGGGAATGAAAAATAGTCAGATTGCAAAAAAGCCATTGCATCTTTCTGGAGTGGGGGAAAAAAATGGTGCTCAAAAAATATTTGTATATATTTCTCAAGAATGACATCATATTAAAAGGACACAATCATCTACGTTTTAATTGAATCAAGAAATCCATAGGCTTATTTATATAGGCTAGTAGTCTGTAAAAAAATATAGAACTCCATACATCTGAAAGCAATTATTATTAATCAATCATTTATGAGTTATACACATTTCAATAGCGTTTGTTTTATAATGGGATCAGTTTTTTTTCAATAACTATTCGGTATCTAATATCCGTAGTGTGATTATTTCCACAACAGCAGTGACCAGTATCCGAGGTGCTTACGTTACCGTGGTAACACAGGAAGTGACTTCAGAGTGTGGTGGAGTTTAGTTGAGGGACGTTCCCTTCACCATCACCTGTGAAATACACTTCGGAATGGAATGCAGCTTAAGTCTAATACTATAAAAAGTGTTTTTCAAGGATCTATAGAAAACCTTGCATAATATTGAAGGCGGAAAGAAAATTGTAGTTAAACCCCGATATAGTTGCATAAACAAACATCATTTCTTTAGTTATGGTGAATTCAGGTGCTCCCGCTCATCTATACCACTTTATCCCGTATACAGGGTTGACCTGGGTACACTATGGGCAAATAGGGAAGGCCAATTAGCCTAATTTGCATGTCTTTGGACCATGGGAGGAAACCCACCAAGCACTGGGAGAACATACACACAAAGACGGGAATCAAACCCGGACCCTGGAGGTGCAAGGCTACAGTGCTAACCACTACACCACCGTCCACTGTACCACCCCGGTAGGCTCCCACATGCCAAGATGAACTCGATAGACAGACTCCTCTTTGTGGAAGAATCCAAGAGGAGCATCTTGACCACCAAGGAGAAATCAAAACAAGTCCAGGGCAAAGAATCCACCAGGGTCTGGTAGTTAAAAGATCCTGTTATAAGTCATACTGGGACTTTTGAATAACAGAACAGTAACAGAGTTACAGAGCCTTTTTTGTAACATGTTTGGGTCATTAGAAGAAAAGAAGTCCTTGGTAGGCTAGAGATTTAGATTGAGAGTTTTAGCAGACAGTTTGATTGTGGCCCTGGCAAACTGAGAACATTTTTTTTATTGATGTTGTCCAAGGAGATCCTGCAGAGGCTGGGGTAGGTTAGCRGTGACGGTGTGGGACTACTGTACATGAAGATCCCAGGTTCAAACCCCAGCAACACCAAATTGGTACTGTGGGGCCCTTGAGTAAGGCCCTTAAAGGTGTGAGTTGCTCTAAATAAGGGTGTCTGCCAAATGCTGTAAATATAGAGCAGGGGTACCAAAGTGAATCGAGACATTTTTTGTCTAATCAAGCAGAAACTATGCTTGATCTGATTCTACCTGTTGAGTTAGTCGTTCTTGGCTTTCTGGTGTGAATTCTGTTTGGTTGGAATGAAAGCTTTTACCGCTTTCTGCATCCACTTTGACTGTTCTGTTATTTTGCACAATTAAAAGTCCCAGTTTGACTTTGAACTCCACTCATGTTTATTAAGATATGAAAACAATACAGCACGTGCAACAAAAATACTTGATCAGATATAAAGGGTGTTAATCAGAGAAGCCACCATGTGTCCCGGTGGAGCTGGAGAGATCTTCAGCTCAGAGGAGAGAAGTTGTTGTTTTTTGAAGTCTTTCTTGAACGAACCCATGAAAAAGCCCATGTAGAAGACCATTCCTATCATGAAGCCTGGAGACTGTAATATCACAAGGATGATAAATCTTAACTTGTCCTTTCTGTTTCAACAGCATCTCATAAGGCATGCGAAGAGATCGAGGCAGTGTAAGGCAATATAATGCATCTGTATGTATCAAGGTTTTAAAAATACAACTGACTAATTTTAACAAGTTGAACCTTTTATCATCCTTACTAAGAGAAAAAGCAATGAAAGAAATGTATTTGCATTTTCATTTCCTTGGGGCAATTCTAAGAACATTTTGTTCCCTTAACAGACCATAGGGTCGGCTGCTTCCAAACGGTKGAGATGTTGCTTCATGGTAAAAGTACCAATACATTTACAAATACCAAAACATTCAGAAARAGGCACATAAAATGMTAGCCTTTTGCGTGGTGGTAYAACAGCACAAATGTCTTTTGGGGCATTTGATCCACTTTATAAAGCAAGTGAAAAGATGATGTGATTTTTTTAAGCATAACATACCTCAACTGAGTGGTAGGGATATCTCAATCAGGGTTAGTGCAATAAAATATAGTGCTACAAGGCGATAAAGTGGYTTAGTGGTGGTTAGCACCGTGSCCTTGCATGTTCAGGGTTGAGGGTTCGATTCCTACCTTGAGTCTTTGCTCATGCAAGATGAATGAATGAATTGTGATGATTAATTTGCTCTACCAAAATGTTGAGAAGAAGGTTATAGGGTTGATATAACTTATATTAACCWYATAGAWGATTTATATTGCAGTTGTGCAGTGTAACCWGGGATAGGAGAGGATTGTGTGGTGGGGCAGCATACCCGAGCTGCTTCAGAGGCGCTACACTGATCACAGACACCCTCGTTTAAAGTCTGGAAGTRCACTCACTCCATTGGCTCCACTATTTCAGTCAATACATTTAAAAGGCACGCTGAAAGAAAGTAAAAGCAATGATGGACGACCCAAACCAGGGAAATGCAAAAGCAGTGCAGCACTTTGGGATTCTGCCCAGACTTTGAGGTGTGTGTGTGTGTGTGTGTGTGTGTGGGAACCAGTGCAAATGCTGATAAATAAAAACAATTCTATCCCAGTACTCTCCGGTGTGCCTAATTCATGTCAAATTGCTACTAATCCAACTTACTGCAGAATGTCTTCAACAAAACAAGCTGCATGACTGTATTTATAATGCAAAGATTTTACTACTACATATACTCACTGGCCACTTAAATAGGAACAACGGTACTCATGTATACACCTGCTACAGAACACCAGGACTGCCAGGCATAAGAAAATTTTGTTTTTTTAACCTATGCAATCTGCCTTATGAACAGATTGCATATGTTCTCCTCACTGTGCAATAAAAATATGTCCAATATTAATATATGCAATACCACTTGTATTTATTTAGATCATTGTTTGATCTTATTCCATTTCTTGTTAATTGTGTCAAAATGTTAATCGACACATTTCTTCTGTCATCAAAACAAATTAATTTTTATGTGCAAACGTACTTAGCAATAAAGCTATTCTGATTCTAAAGAATATTTTCTTTGTCCTTTTCCAATTTGTTTTATTTTATTTTAATTTTTAACAAAAAAAGAACAAAATATACATTTATAATAGCATTATACAGTTTGAATAAACATTTAAAAAAAAACAAGGCACACACTAATTATACAGAAAACTAAGTATCCAAAAAATCAAGAAAATTATATATAAATTTCTTCTTTTTATATATATATAAAGAAAAAAATATATAAGTGAATACAAATACAAAGGGGTCCCTTTATTCTTCTTCTAAAAAGCCAAAGTCTCTTATTATTCCAGCAAATTTCTTGGCCTTTTTACCTTTCAAATGCTCCAGTGATGGAACATAATTACAAATAAAATCTTTTTAAAAGAAAATGAAAAATAAGGTTGACTTTTTATGCCTTTGCATTTATGAATGAAAAATGTGCCTAAAATCAGCATGATATTCATTATATTCCTATCATCGCCCGTTTCCAAATTCCAAATGTCCTGCTTAGGCTTCCGTAAAGCAGACGAATCCCGCCTCTTTTCTGATCTGATTGGACAAGCCCTGTGCGGATTCTTGCCTCTGATTGGTCAGCGCTACGTCATATGCGGTAGTACGTTACCTCAGCAATGGCTGCCATGACAGCGATAGAGACAGGCGAGTAATTTAAAAACATTTCCTCATAAGGAATATGTGTTTTTTTATTATTACTATTTTTATTGTATAATAATAATWATTATTATTAGTAGTAGTATTTAGGATTTGTCTTATATATTATCCTTTTGTAAAACTATTTTATAGAGAATAAATATGAATGTATGAAGCCGGCTCTGATTAATGGCGACTTTAGGGAGACTGAGGTCTGGAATTGTTTATTAGGAAAAACATTATTTTTGTTTATGTGTTTACGCGCAATTGCAGAAAAGCGGCGCGGGAGGAATGCGGCCCTGTCCATCGCCGCTGTGGTCATTGTTTTGGGTTTGCCTTTATGGTGGAGGACCACAGAAACCTACCGTGCCTGGCTGCCTTACTCCCAAATCTCTGAGCTCGACTCCTTACAGGTATAAATCCTTCTGAACACCATTTCACACATGACCTTATTAATCATCAACCTGGTAGCTGCTTTGGTGAACAATCCACATTGTACCCAAACACATACAGTACACTTCAATATGGAGTCGGTCCCTGTTTTGCAGCTTTAACAGCTTCCAGTCTTCTTGGAAAGCCGCCCACAAGATTTGCGAGAGTTTCTCTGGGAGATTGTGCTGATCACTTCCAAACTCCGTGGTTGTTCTGGATTTTTCTTTCTTTCAACATTGTAAATCGATGCTGAAGGCGTCCAAAATGTGTACTAATCCCCTTTGAACTGTTCATATTGAGATGTATCTGTTACTCGTGATCTGTAAAGCCTTCATAGTGCCTCTGATCTCGGTCTGGAGGTGCTGTTTTTTTTTTGTTAATTGGTGATTTCTTAGTCTGGTGACTCTAAATGAAACTCTCCTCTGCAGCAGAGCTACTGTAAGGTTTGGTCTTGCTTTCCTGGGAAGGTCTTCATGAGAGACAGTTTCATCATGGAGTTTGATGGGTTTTGCAAATGCATTTGACAATTCTTGCAAGGAATGTTCCAGAACAGCTGCCTTCTGTGTCTTAAAATAACAACTTTAAGACTGTTAGTGTTGTTGTTACATAATTGTATACGTGTTATTTCGTAGTTTTGAAATCTCCAGTATTATTGCAAACCAACACACGAGTAACATCCATTACAAGAAACCAGAGCACAATAATAATAATAATAATCTCCCCCCCCTCTCTTCTCACATACTCATCCACCATTAATACAAATTCAGGCTTGGGTTGATCTTCCAGCCGTGACATCATACGACTTATTCGGCTTATTCTTTAATCTGATCCTTTAGTTATTAATGTTCTGTCTCTTATTAAGGATTCTTTTCAGCTATTATTTGAGGTTTGTCTTTATCAGCACAGTCATTCATATCAGATTCTTTTTTTGGGGGGGGGTTTCCCCGATTTTCTCCCTAATTTAGTCGTGTCCAATTCCTCCCTGTCACTAGGGGGCTCCCACGATAAAGCTACTACTACCACTCAGTCAGGAGGGCCGAAGACTTTCACGTGTTTCCTCCGAACCACGTGACGCCAGCTGACCGCGTTTTTTCAAACTGCTCGCTCACACACTATTGGAGGCGGCGTAACACACTCGGAGGACAGTGCCGCTATCCGCCCTTTTCACCTGGGTGAGCTCACAAACGCCCCTGATTGGCTGTAGAGCCGTGATTRATGTGGAAGCACTAAGTACCTCTCATCCCTCCCCTCTGAGAGAGCTCGACCAATCAGCTCTCTCTAGACCTCCGAGAGGTTACAGCATCACCTGGGAATCGAGCTTGCGATCTCCGGATGATAGGGCGAGCACTTTACCACTGCGCCACTCGGAGGTCACGTGTCAGATTTTCAAGGTTCAGTTAAAAACAAGGGACCCGACGGAGTGCCGTTCAGTTATGAATTCAGACCCACTCATTAATAATACGTATGTTCTCATCTTCAGTATTTAAAATAGCTGTGCTTGTGGTTTGTCTAAAAAGCTCCAGCTAAGCGTCGATGTCGAGGTGGTGTTTTCTCGAGGAACCCTGAGTCCCGAGCAGCAGAAGAAGGTCCCGTTCAGTCAAACCAGGGAGCAGGAGCACCAAGTAGACGGTGAGTGAAGGATCATTCAAGTTGCCTTGAATTGGGGGGGCGGGGGGACTTGTGAAATATTTACTGTTTGCTTTTCTCAACGCTCTAGCTAAGAATGGTCTGCGGTACAGGTATGAAACCAAATATCGCACGGCCACTATCATGGAAGAAGACGCTTTGAATCAGCCCACAGCTCAAGGTACTTTGTAGACACTTTGGAAATATAGATCACCGTTATTCTGCCGTGAACGCCTGGAGTTACTCTTTCTGTCTTCACGTAGAGGCGGATCTTTCTCTGCACACGCTCAGCGAGAGTGCATGCGGCTCCGTCGTGGTGTACGTCATCCCAGAGTCTTCCAACTTGCTACCAGCGGTAAGATTTTCTTCCAACTAGAACCCCCGTCCTTAGCAATCGTCCTTTTATAGATTTGCAGTTTGTTGGAGCGTAACCGAATGTTCTGTCTTTACACGTAGGACGTGAAAGTGTACATAGGTCGGTGGCGCACTGCGCTGCTGCGTACCGCTCCGTTTCCACCTGCTGGGAGTCTGAAAGAGGTTGTGTCCGCTCTGGAGCCTCGGGTCAAGCAGGTGATCGACACCATGTCCTTCACCCACCAGGAGATCATGGGTGCTCTGAGCGATCGAATCCGCATCAGCCAGGTCAGCAAGGAGAGCCTGGTCGACAGCATGAGGGCCATCAAGTCCAGCCCAGGTCAGAGCTGAGGGGATAAAACCCTGTGAGGTTCTGATGTAGGAGAACAATGAGGTTTCTCATTTCTATAGTTGTACAGGAGCTTGTATGATGGATGATCTACAGGACGTATGATGAAATGTAATGTGGTATGCTGAAGCTTTCTGTAAGGATATGTTTGGAAGGAGTCTCCAGGATCAGTGCTTTGTAACAGGAAGTTTTTTTTTTCTACATGAGAGTCTTTAGGACAGAATTTTGTTCTTTACCTTCTGTCACATTAAAAGATTCAAGTTCTAAAATGAGACTGCTGAGGGAATGACTGTTTAAAGTTGCTATAACGTATGTGATGACAGGAACTAATTATAAATAGTTAAAAAATATATACAGTACTATGCAAAAGTCTTAGGCGCCATATTATCTGTAGTACAGGTTTTGTTATACAAGTTTATTATGTCTGTGTTATTATGTACAAGACCATTCCCTACAAAGATGCACTAAAATTAATGACAAAATAACATTACAAATGAATATTTGCATGCGTGTAAAGAAAGCGACATATTACATGACGGACCAGTTTTCAGATGGGAAAAGAAATCAGTAATGTCGACTCCTGGGTTTTACATGAGAAAAAAAGGGGGCGAGTGTGACGACGTTACCAAAATACTCCTATTCTCCAGCATGCTCAGTAAAACCCAACAGCTGTTTTACTTAGAATACTGCACACATCTGTCACGAACACTACCGCTTATGTTCAAGCACAGAGTTTCCACAACAAATATTGACCGTTTATTGTTTATAATATTACTTAGTGCTTTTTATAGAAGTTTCTTTTAATGTAGAAATGTTTTCAAACGCATCATTGCATACGGCTTTTGTTTGGATGTTCCCAAGACTTTTGCACAGTACTTTAAGTAAATTGTTCATTATTTCGTACCACAAGCATAGTACATAGTATGAGTAATCAAGACCCTCAGACTAATACGAATCATGAAATCTAATGATCACTTTTCTACTTAGGCTATGAAATCACCTTCAGCCTCCTGAACCCTGACCCCAAATCCCACAGCCTGCACTGGGACATCGAGGGAGCCGTTCATAGCTACATCCAGCCTCTTCTGAACAAACTGGCCCCGATAGCCAACTTCTCCGTGGACTCGCAGGTACTTCAGTGTAAACCATCTATGCACTTTGATCCATCTAAGCTTTTGCACCGTTCATTCTGAAGCCTTTTCTATCCGTCAGATCCTGTACTACGCAGTGATGGGGGTCAACCCTCGTTTTGACAACACCGCGTCGGCGTACGTCCTTAATGCAGCCAGCCTGGCACACGTAATCAACCCTGTGGAGGCTAGGCTAGGTAAATGGATAAATTAATGGTTCAAAGTGACACTGAACGTATTTGCACCCAAACCTCCCATCCCTTTTGCATGCAATCGTTTCTCGGACTTGGTATGAAATAGTATTCGAAATAGTATGATGGTTTGTTGATGAAGTTTGTGCCATTTACTCTTGTCAAGGATCTAATGCTGCATCTTCGTACCCGGTCCTGAACTTCCTGCTGTACGTACCCGAAGCACATCACTCCCCACTCTTCATCAGAGACCACAGGAAGAAGGCAGTGCCCTCAAACGCCTTCCACAGCCCCCGCTGGGGCGGGATAATGGTCTGTTTTCTGTTTTTTACCATCACTGTGCATGATTTATTTTAACTAATTGATGTGATCTTCTTCGTAAAATATATACAGTGCATCTAAAATAAGTTTAGAAGACATGTCATTTTTTCTTTCAGAATTGAATTTAGTTAAAACCGAAACTTTTATATATATATTCGAGGTTTGTTACATCTCAAAATATTAGAATCCCTCATTTTAGTTCGCTACACACATGGAAAAATACTGTTGACTCCACAAGGAGTGTAAACCACAGAAAGTGCTGTATTGTGAAGCATATTCTTGGAAATTTGACTGGAAGGGAGAAGTGTGGTAGGAAAAGGTGCACAAGCAACAAGAATTGCCTAATCATAAAAAGATTGTCAATCAAAGCCGATTGAAGACCTTGGGAGACATTAACAAGGAGTGGAGTGAGGCTGGAGTCAGTGCATCAAGAGCCACCACGCGTAGACGTCTTCAAGACATTGCCTACAACTGTTGCATTCCTAGTTATTAAGCCACTACTTGAACAACATCAGAAGCGATCTTTTGGTCCAAAATCAACCTCACAGGGTCTGGAGGAAAAGTGGAGAACCACCACACAATGCAAGTTGTTTGAAATCCAGTGTGTTTTAGGTGCCATGCCATCTGCTGGTTTTGGTCCACTGTGTTTTATCAAGTCAACGCAGCGATATATCAGGAGATTTTCCAGCACTTCCGATGACAAGCTTTATTGACATGCTGATTTCCATTTCCAGCAGAACTTGGCATCGGCCCACAGTGCCAAAACCACCAGCAACTGGTTTCCTGACTGTGATATTATTACTGAGCTTGATTGGCCAGCCAACACTCTTGACCAGAAGGCCATAGAGAATCTTTGGGCTCTTGTTAAGAGGAATAGGAGGAACACCCGACCCGACAATATGAGCTGAAGGCTTCTCTCAAAGCAACCTGGTCTTTATTAATGCCTCAGCAGTGCCATGCAGTAATTTATGCTAAAGAAGCCCCGAACAAGTACTGAGTGCATAATATTAATATTCTTTTCATCATTTCTGTATTTTAAATATTTTTTTTATGTGAGAAGTACAAGTAGTGCCAGATTTTTTTTATTTTCATGATCCATAAGCAGTAATAATCTAAATGAAAACAACAAAAAACGTGCAATGTTTCACAATCTAGAATATACGAGTTTCATTTATTTATTTATTTTGATAAATTCCGAAAGAAAATAAACTTTTTAATACACTGGATATATCTGCCCCTTTGCTTTTTATTTTTTATTTTAAGGTATACAATGTAAATGACCTGTACGAATCCGAGGGGGAATTTCCCGTCGATATCAACATCAACATGGCCAAAGTTATGGGTGTCTTCTTGGCACAGTTGAGGTCCGTCTTCCAAATTTTCAGCTTCTTAATTTCCTGGATATTTCTGCCCAATATACAGTTTTTGAGAACATTTCTCTCTTCCCCTCAGGCTGTTA
This sequence comes from Clarias batrachus, assembly GCA_003987875.1. Classification (NCBI taxonomy): domain Eukaryota; kingdom Metazoa; phylum Chordata; class Actinopteri; order Siluriformes; family Clariidae; genus Clarias; species Clarias batrachus. The sequence goes on from QMIH01000548.1 coordinate 299,643, forward strand.
TTAGGAGTACAGAAGACGCAGCCTCCTCCCGGGTTCCTCCTGCAGAGCCCAGGCAGCGCCGGATTGACCGATTGGGAGCTGGACCGGCTGCTGTGGAGTCGTAGCGTAGAGAATGTAGCTACCGCTACGACCACCATCACCTCACTCGCTCAGCTTCTCGACAGGATCAGCAACATCGTGATCAACGACAACATCGCAGAGCAGGTGAGGGAACTCGGCTTACGGCACGACTTTATTACTCACAAACGATAAGAAGATTTTTGCCCCATGAGGATAAAAAATGTAAACACAGTAAAATTCGATATCAGGCTCTCGATTGGATTTGTCTCTGTTTCGAAACAACACGCAAATTCGTTAGACTGCATGATAAAGTTGAGTTTGCATGTCTTTTGAATAAGCTATCATTAATTGATTAATCATTCATAATTAACAATAATAATTAGAGCACATGATTTTTACGATTACGTTACAGCTCTAGTGGCACAATTCAATCTAAATTAGTTATATGAGACAAATTCATGAAGGCAAAATAGTTCAAATCAATCAATCAATGAAATACTTCTTTCGAAAAACACTTGTTTCTTTGTCCTCATTTAAAATCAGGCTCCTTCAATTGCAGTCTAATTTCATGAGCAGCTTGGACTGCCCTCTTGTGGTCGTATGAGTTAATAGCTATGTGAGCTGCATGCGAGAAGTATTATGCAAAACAAACATCAGTTAAATGTTTATTTGGTTAAATTATTAACAATAACTAATCAATTTATAATTAATATTTATAAATGATTTAGAATCAATTTATTCATTAATCTTATTAAAATGTTATGAAGCACTCTTTTTTTTTTTTTTGTAATTAACCAGATTTTCTGTTGCAGGTGTCCAGTGCGGTGACATCGCTCCAGGCTGCCATGGCTGAGCTGGAGGCCGGGAACTTGGCCTTCGCCCTGCAGTACAGTCGGGAGGCCATATTGGCTTCTGAGAAAGCGTTTTTCGATCCCTCACTTTTGCATCTATTATACTTTCCTGACGATCAGAAGTTTGCCATTTACATCCCTCTCTTCCTGCCCATGTGCGTGCCCATTGTGCTCTCGCTACTAAAGATCTTCAATGAGATTAGACAGAAACGTGCAGAAAAGCTGGCCAAAAAGGATTGACGGGACACACTTGCACGCACACACAATGTGTCGGAGCCTGTGAGTGTGGTTTCTATGCACTGGTTTTTCATTACACTGTAAGTTAATAAACTAAAGACAGTATGTTGTGTAGCAGACGAACACAACAGAATCAGTGACTACTAGCGGAAGAGTTGTATATATTTTTCTTTTTGCATCAGTCTTTGCATCAGTTCTCCATTCTGTGCACCAATAATCTGCTCTATCACAGCATCTGCTCTAAGCTTTTTTGGCATCACTTACTATGAGGGAAAATATCCACCTCATATTCCTTCTGTCACACCCCTAGTCTTTGTAGTGTGGGCGGCCTGGCCTGAACTCCAAGATTTCATTCATTCACCTTTAGCTTTGATTACAACACACAATGTGGTGGCCAGATCAAGTGTGAAAATTACTCGTCATGCTCCGAGAACCACTCTTTCACAATTTGCATCCTGGAATATACCTCATGCCATCGGATCAGGAAACTCCATAGATGTGATAACCTGGTGATTCAGTACATTTAGGATGTCAGCTAACTTCATTTTACTGCAACATAACGTTGCTGAGCCTAGACCTGAGCAACTGAAGCAACCCCAGATCATAACACTGTTTCCAGAGGCTTGTACAGTGGCCATCATGCATGATTGCTTCAAGGTTTCCTTTCTTACCCTGACACGCCCATCACTGTGGTATAGGATCAAGCTGAACCCATCAGACCACATGACCTTTCCATTGTTCCATAATTGAAGCCTTTTTTTTTCTTATTAGTCTCTCTAAGAAGTGGTTTTCTTAATGGATACATGGCTGTTTAGTCCCAATATCTTGATTTCTCACCACATTGTGTGTGTATGGAAATGCTCTTACTTTCACAATTAAACATGGCTCTGGGTTTTTTTTTTTTTTTACTATGCAACATCAAGTGTTGAAGTATCTTCATCTTCAAAATTGATGGTTCAGCACTACCCTTCCAGGTTTTAGTAAGGTGTTAAATGGTTCTGTTAGAAACTGTTCAATTTAAAAGTGAAATATTTACTTCAAAACAAGCTGAAATACATTATTTAATTGGCAGAAAAATAAAAAACAGTCACTGATGGACTAAGCACTGTAATCTATGTGTTCAGTATCAGATTGACGATTCTTGATATCAGAACCTGTGAATTTTGTATTATTTTTTCTTGGTAATTGTCATATTACCTGATTTTATTTAATTGTTTTTATTTTTCCAGAAGAACACAAGGAACACTCTATAACTCATTATCCTTATAACAATCCTTATACTGTATATGACTTATAGATGTGCTTGTTGTAATGGGAAAGGAATTAATTTATTATATTTGTATTTATTACTATTCCTGAATCATATCAAAGGCTCAAAGGCATTAACAAATACGGACTAATGCTTTAGGCATTAATGAAGTAAATCTGGATATCATGATATGTGAATATGATTTATATGAAACAGTGATACAAAAATATAGAATTCTACATATTTAATTTCCCATTTTTCTCATGGCACCAACCCCAGGCCTGTGGGACTTCGTGGCCCACTGACTTTAATGGGTACGGCAGCCACCTCCAGCCCCCCACTTAAGTAACCTTAAACGCTACCAGTACTGCTCATGAAATGGCTTGACCCCTGGTATAACCACAGGTTGGGCCAATTTTCCCCCAGACCCCTGGTATAACTGAGATTTTTCTGCCCGGACCCCCTGGTATAACCACCAGTGGGGGGCCTTTGCCAAATTTATTATTTAGTATGAACAGTGAAACAGCAAATGCCTTCAATCTTCATAGGTTTCTGTATGAAGAGTGTATGTAATATATAACACACATTACATACATATTACATTACATAATACATTTAACGGTGTGTTTATTCTTGAATATTGGGTACGGTTAACTAGCACAATTGTGCTGACGTCGAGCATTTAACTGTTTATCACGTGTTAGCCGTACCTTTACAAAATTGTAAACAAGCCAATTAAAATAAACTTCAATTATTAATGTAACATGATTTATTGTACTTTAACTGTATTGTATATCCGCGCGCTATTTATGGAATCAACCCCCTTAACCAAGGCGTTTTTTCACACTGGGCGTGTCTTTAGTACGTGACGGCGCGAAACTTGGTTCCATATGAAACCGCGCGGTGTTGTACCCGTAGTGCACTAGGTAGGTCGTGTGAATCGGCGTCTCACGCTTCTGACGTAGTACCCCTATATAGTGAGGTGGACGCCATTTTGATTCCAGCCACTGATTTGTATTGGCTCGCAGCGCCCGAGAGCTGAGGAGCAGGAAGAAGCGAAGGCGCCATCTTAGGTCCGAGACGTGTTTGTGTCCTTAGCGTGTTCGGAAGCGCGTTTTGTCAGTTTAAGTCTGGTAAGTGTTTTATATGCGTCTATACACTGATTAGAGTTATTTAGTAATCGTTGCTTGGTTTTATTTCGAGCGCTAAAAAAATAACGGTGTGTTTATTTGTGTTAGAATATGTCCAGCGGTGGAGTGATCCGAGGTCCTGCAGGAAACAACGACTGCCGGATCTACGTGGGGAATCTGCCTCCCGACATTCGCACCAAAGACGTCGAAGATGTCTTTTACAAATATGGAGCAATCCGAGATATCGATCTGAAAAACCGAAGAGGAGGACCGCCTTTTGCATTTGTTGAATTTGAGGACCCAAGGTACAAAATAGAGGAAATCTCCGAGCGTCGCGTTTAGCTTAGCTGGCTAATATCAGCTAGGTTGCATGGCGACAAGGGGGAGGGGTCGGATTTAAGCTGCTTGTTGGATTGATAAATAAGTATTTATAATTTTTAAGTAGTTGAATTTACAAGAAGTAATGGTTTTATTAGTTCAAATGTGACTGAATTATGCATTTATTTACTTATTCGCACATGAGTAAACGGTCCTCTGTAGTGATTGAAATGGAATTTAAAGCGAAGTATTTTCAGCGTAAAGAAGCGGAACCCTGCTCGCCGCGAGGTGACGCAACAAACGATTTTGCGTAATATCGAATTCTAATTTGCATATCAAACAGGTTGCTGGAAGGGGCGGAGTTTCGTGAAGACTTTTGTATGGATTAGATTAAAACTAAAAGAAATATATATGCATAACACCACTAAGTGTCTAATTTAATTACAATTGCTTCTCTATAAGTTTACCAATTTTATAAATATTCTGATTCGATATTAAATTGTTTCCCCTGATATTGTTACACTTTTTTAAAAAAAATTAACAAAAAATGTAACGATGAATTAAATGCTGCACGGTCCTTTTAACACAAGTTTTCCCGCTTAATTTAAAACCAATTTCAGCACTTAAACAATACAGACTAGGAGTTTAGTATTTAACCTAAAAAAAACCCAAAAAACTATCGTTACTGAGCAGCACGTATCTCTGTTTTATGTAATCTGATATAATTACCTATAAACAAACTTAGCAAATAATACACTACCACATGGGATGAAAATGTGTATATAGATATGTGGGCGGGACCAATGCTAGTAATGTACGATAGTGGTCAGTGATTGGTTGATTACATCATCTCAAAAAGTGATTGTGTTTGTGTGTAAAAAAAAAAATTGTGTTCCCTTCCTTCAGAGACGCAGAAGATGCCGTGTACGGAAGAGATGGCTATGACTACGATGGCTATCGTTTGCGAGTGGAGTTCCCCAGGAGTGGAAGAGGTGGGGGAAGAGGTGGAGCAGGAGGTGGAGCAGGGGCTCCCAGAGGCAGATACGGCCCTCCGTCCCGGCGCTCCGAGTACAGGGTCATAGTTTCAGGTCAGTACGTTTGTAATGCTTTCCAGTATTGTAAACTGCATGTATTCTTCTTAGACATAAAGGCAGGGTCATCTGTCACTATGATTGGGCAGTATCCATACAGTAACTCGTACTACTGCTTATAATAATACTAATAATAGTAATAATTTAGTGCTGTACAAATTAATCAGCTCCTGTGTTGACAATTTGATGCATATTTTATCCTGCTCTTTGTACTGTTAACAGCTGGTTCATGAACGAAAACCAGTCATGCCTGCATTTGAATTCCCAGCACTTTTTGTGTTCACATGTTCGTGTGTGTGTCTGTACACAGGGCTCCCTCCTAGCGGAAGCTGGCAGGACCTAAAGGATCACATGCGTGAAGCAGGTGATGTATGTTACGCTGATGTTTTCCGAGATGGCACCGGTGTTGTGGAGTTTGTGCGCAAGGAAGACATGACCTACGCGGTGCGAAAGCTGGATAACACTAAGTTCCGGTCCCACGAGGTACGTTTGAGTTTCTGAATAGGAACCGCCATTGGGAAGGACAGGACAGGGCATAGCTTAAGGATTGGGATGGTTCAAGGTAAGGTTGTCAGAAACCCATGGTGGAGCCACATGCACTAGGAGGATCCAAGGAATGGCTTACTTGAATGTAAGTTGATTTTGCTATCGGGCTKTGAACACGACACTGAAATTTGTGCTGAAAAAGTTACTGTTATTGACTTCACATGACGTCAGTTCCTTTCTGTAGTTTTTATGCTTTCAGTTATTTTTGTTTTAGTATTGGGTTGGGGTCGACATTTCAGATGTTAAAATGAATTTGTGATTTGACAGCCATCCGTGGCTCAGGGTGGGAGGGGTGGCATGCTGTCTGATGCCCGTCAATCACAGCGACACCACAGTCAGCTCATGTATGCAGAAGAGCGCAGATAGCATTTTTTTCTGAGGGTGTTGCGCCACCCCGCGATGCTCGACGCATGGCAAGCGATGCTGTGATCAGCTGGCGTCCTGTGTCTCGGAGGAAGCACACGTCAGTCTGAATTGACATTTTGAAATTTGGTAGGAGGGGCGCGAATGTTTAACTTTTTCTTTTTTTCCAGGTCTTCCAACGGTAAGTAATTCCTGAATTAGTAAACCTCATCCGGTTCTGTGTTAGAAAGCGATCTGTTATGTGTTTTCTCTAGGGTGAGACAGCTTACATCCGCGTAAAGGTGGACGGCCCGCGCAGCCCGAGCTACGGGCGGTCACGATCTCGTAGCCGCAGCAGAAGCCGCAGCCGGAGCAACAGCCGTAGCCGCAGCTACTCCCCACGCCGCAGCAGAGGATCTCCGCGTTATTCGCCTCGCCACAGCCGCTCTCGCTCCCGTACTTAAACTCCCACAATACAAGATAGCTATCCGACCACAGCCGCACACCCTGCGTCGCCCTCTGCTGGACCCACGCTTGTACTTCATCTCCCTCTTGACTTGTCTCCCGACTTTTTTTGGTTTGCAGCGGAATTTCCAGGAAGCGAGTCTTTTCATTTAAAACATTTAGCTAACGAGATCAAAATGAAATGTAGCTAAGTGGAGGTTTTTTTTTCCTTTTGTTTGTCTTCCTCATTTAACAACAAAAATAACAGACCTTTCCTAATGTCTTATCCTGCCTTATCCTGTCCCTATCCTCCCTCGTGTCTTTTGTTCAGCATCCATATTTTAACTGGTGTTTCATACCCCATTGGTGGTACATGTAACAGAAAAGGTAGATATACAAATGCTAAAATGTTTTTGAAGAAATTGGCTTTTTTTCTTTTGGGATGGGGTATGTTGGGTTTTAATTTTTGCTGGTTAGGATTTTTGTTGCAAAACTGTTCTATTTTTACCTTTTCATGTGTCTTTCTATAGACAACAGAGGAGCAGGATTAAAGAATGCTTTGGAATAAAGGATTGTCAAGAACAGTTCATTCATATTAGGATAAAGCGTTTTTGGAGGAGGAGGAGCAGGCATTTCAATTTTGGCAATGGTATGATGACAAGTGTCTTTAGTCACCTTCAAACAAACTGCAGGATTTTTTTTTATTTTTTATTTTCTCTCCCCTCAGACTTTCAGTAATCTGATTTTTCTTAGTAAAGTCACACATTTGTTTTTGCTTTGCCATTTTATTCTCCTTTTATAGTTCCCTCTGCATTTTATTTGATCTTTTTCTTTATTGGCATGCATGTTTTGTCTTAAAACCATGCTCATGCGTTGCATACATAGTTGTTTTTTCCCCCCTCCCTTTATTTGTTTAATTTTTTTGCCTGTATGAAAGATAAAACTTTAATCATGTAAGGTTGACCTGGATTGTGCCATTATAGAGCAACCACACAAACATCTCAGGAGATCAGGCTACTGATGGAAGAAGGTTTGCCTTGTGTACTTGTACCAATGTAAATTGCAAATCCACTAAAGAAAATGCTGCTKTTGGTGTGTGTGTGTGTGTGAGACGATGGTTCAGTGTAATGTTAACGTGGCGTTTAAAGGTTTTTGTTATCATATCTATCTATCTATATACATACAGTTCAGGGTTCATTTATGCTTTTGAGAAGAAAAAAAAATGCATCGCTCCTGTGATAAATTATAAATTAATAGATTTCTTTTTTTTTTTTTACATAGCTGTGATTCTAACTTGATCCCTCTTTTTTGATTTTGCTGGTATTTAAAGGTTTGGATTGGAGGAGGGACACACTGTCTCCCGATCCTTGGAGCCGGATCAGTGGATCAGTTCAGGATCAGGAGCAGATTTAGGATTAGGATAAGGATGGATACATACATGGAGCAGGATCAATTTACCGGGAGCGGGAACCGTAGGAGAGGATCCCAACCCCCCCCTCACCAAACCGCACTTAACCGGAGATAACTAATAAGCAGAAAACATTTCAATTGGCTTTTCTAGAACCAAATTCTTTTTTTTTTCTTTTTTTTCCTTTCTTTCCTTCTTTGTTTTTGCGGAACCAGACCAAAGAGGCGCACACTGAAGGGATCCTGCGGTTTTTTTTATTTTTTTTTTATGAGATGAGTTTTTGTGTTAAAGAGGAGCAGAGCCAGGAACCGCGAGGCCGGATCAGTTGCTTTGGATGGAATCCACATGAGGAGCTGGGTAAATAGAGGGATTTAAGGTATTTGGGAGGGTGGGTTGGGAGGTTCATATTGAGGGGGATTTTGTAGTTTATTTAGGGATTCATATATACAAAATGCTTCTGCATTTTTAAATGTGTTGGAATTGGTGGGATTTTCTGAATTGGCTATTCTGATTTCTAGTTTGTAGTATTTTTTTTTTTCTTTCCTCTTCTCTCTTTCAATAAAGTTTGGAAATCCAGCATGTGCAGTATTTTTTCCTTGGTCTACACATTATTCATGTTACAATGTCGTCTGTAAACTAAAATATCAAACATTCATCATTCGGGAAAAGAAAATAGATGGATGTGGGAGGGGGAGTTTATCTAAATTCTTAGTGAGGTTCTGTGGATATTTTTATTCATTCACAGTGCTATTTATTGCAAAAGCCAGGATAAAAGAGCTCAACTACTGTTGCAAAACTGCATGTAAAATAATACCTCATGAATGATAGATGAATCCTAAGAAAAGTCAGCTTCCTGTGATGCTCTCACATACTCCACTGCAGATGTGGGTAACTGATGCTCATGTAAAGAGCTTCAGCTTTCTGCTTCTTCAAATCAATTTCAATCTAAGGCTAGTGTAATTAAATAAAACACGATTTGAGTGTATGGACTATGATGTTATACAAATATCCAGGCTTGTGCTCGCATCTGGACTCTGTGCTTTTGGCCAAAAGGTTTTCAGACACCCGATTCAGATTTAGTTCTACAACAAAAGTTTATTTTGCCTCAAATGAATATACCACTTTTTCACCAAGGTGGTTCCTGAGCAAGTTCGGAGCTGTTTTTTTTTTTTTTTTTACCACTCGTTTGAGTAATCAGTCCGAAGCGTCATGTATAGGTGATGGCATTGCCAAACCAGTAGCTTCATGGTTTAGAGTCTGTGAAATCATGCATTGTCTGCTTGTGTTTATTTTTTAGTTTTCCTAGGGAGGAGGGGTTATATGGCTTCAACCTGCTTTCTAAGGTGGACTCCAATACATCTGATTAATCCCTCGGTGTGAATGGTATGCCATCTTCACTAGTGTGAACCACCACAACCCTGATTAATCACAAACTCTATTCAAGACGGGAAACAAAGGCCTTGCCAATGCCCCTTCCTGACGTGACCCTCTAGTTTTGTCCGAGCTTGGGATCAGCGGGTTCAAATTCAAATTTTATTCATCACATACACAGCCATGCACCATATGATATTCACTGCAATGATTGTGACTACCTTTGACCTGAAAAGAAGGGTTCTCTGTGAAAATAAATTGCACTAGTGTGTACAGTGAGTTTTAAAAAAGTAATTTTCAAATTGAGAAATCATATGGGATATGAGAAAATTATACAAATATAGAAGACTTTAGGCTGAAAAATCAAAGAGGTTGCTAATAAACTAAGATTGAAATAGGAGTGTGTGAGGTGTTAAGTGTATAATCCTGCATTATACATGATAATTTATAGCTGAGTGCAGTTAGTTCTCATTTGTGTGAAAAATTAGCAATGTCCAAACTAGAGCAGAAGAATGTGCAAAGTCCCAGAGATGTGTGATTAGTATGTTGCATCCTGACATTTTGTGGCATTGGGTGGGAATTGGACCCAGGCCTTCCTCATGGCATGCAAGAAGCCTAACGCTGAGCCACTGTGAGAATAAATATTACATTTGCAAATGTACAAGTAACCTGGTTTCTGAGGTGGATTCACTATGCCTAATAAACCCTTTGGTGTGATTGGTACCCCATCCAACTTAAGCCCAGCCAGTGTGATCCACCGCAACCCTGACTAATTACAAACTGTATATTCACTCACTCGCGCACCGTCTATACCGCTTTATTCTGTATGCAGGGTGCATCGAGCCTATAGCAGGACACTTAGGGCAAACGCACATGCTCATTCACACACTACGGGCAATTTGGGAACACCGATTAGCATAATCTGCATGTCTTTGGATTGTGGGAGGAAACCCACCATGCACGGGGAGAACATGCAAACTGGAGGAGCAAGGCGACATCGCTAAACACTAAGCCACCATACTGTCTTCAGGAGAAGACAGGGGAAATGAAAATCCTTATGCAGACTGTGGCCAAATGTGCCATTTTGAGAATAAATATATTTATATTTGTAATATGCAAGTTATATTCACAAACATTCACAAAAGAATATCATGTGGAAGTGTTAAGCTGGAGGAGGGAAATAAAAACAAACTCATTTCCACACAGTTTGAACACTTAAACAAGGCCTGATGAGAGAAGTCGAGCATCTCCTGCCCTGATGCATTGTGGGATGAAATAAAATGCAGGCAGGAGGAAGCTACTGGAAAACGCTCGTAAGGCGCCGGTGGAGATGTCGCCTTAGCCAATCAGAACGCAGGTGCAGAGAGCTGGGCGGGGGTTGGCGGTTCCCTCCCTCCTCCCTCAGGATACGTAGTTGAGAATATGAGTGAAAAGCGCAGCCGCTCTGTATGGACAGAGAGAGAGCGAGAGAGCTGTGCCTGTTTCTGTGAGTGACTCTAAACGTGGTGTCCGGTGCTCCAGAGTAAATCATCTCTCCCGTGCAGAAGTTATCCTGAACACGGTAAGCTTAGCTGTATAGTTCCGTTAAAGCGTTACGTGCACGCGGACACGTTTATTTTGTCAAGCGTGCGCGTGAAGGGAGCGCGAGCATGACCTGCAGATACACCATGAAACGGCAGTTCTGTGATAAAGACAGATTTATTACCGTCTGCGTAAATAAAGCTTATTATATATATGATTTTTTTAGTCCTGATTTGTAAACTCGAGTGAAGTGACGTCGATTTTACGTTAATTTTATGTGTAACCTACACTTTTCTTTAAAAAAAAACTGTATTCGGCTGATAATTTAAACCGAAATCTCATATTTATGATTATTACACGGTGATGACAGTAATAATTTCGTTAAAACGTATTGTATAATATGACAAAGCAAAAAAAAAAAGCAAATAAGAATGTTTAATAAAAACCGTATTTTTTCACGATGACGGGTTTGGTCACGTGACCAGGACTGGTTATAACATGAAACATGGCCGACGCTTGGGGGGTGGGGGGGCATTAACATATTATACAAGGGAATTATGTAAAGTGGCACTTTATTAATCAAAGTGGAGTTCACATCCACAATATACAGGTCATATATTCAGATTCAAGTTCAGCCTGTATTCATCAAATATATGTTACAGCACAGTGAAATTTATTTATTCTTTGCATAACCCAGCTTGTGGGGTCAGAGCGCAGCCACGTGGGGTCACACAAGCTTAAGGGCCTTGCTCAAGGGCCCAACCGCAGCAACCTGGAGGAGCTGGGGCTTGGACTGCAGACCTTCCGATCAGTAACTTGGAGCCTTAACACACTTGAGCCACCATCCCATGCAAATTTAAGAACCAGCGTAAAGCAGTGTTAAATGTATTGTAAAGATGGGCAGTATGAGCATCGGGATCTTATTATTTACCGTATAGTTAAGTCTGAGCTTAGGGGTCCAAGCACTGAACTCTACATACGTGATCATGGTATTTAACCACCAGATGTGAACCCCTTTTTAAAGATGGTTCGACATCCGGGAACTCCATACTCCTCTCCTGGTCGGCGTTCACATTTTTGCTCTCCATACTGTGGTACAGTTGTGTATCTATGCTCTCCGATACAGCAGGTGGCAGTATGCACCTACTTGGTCTGTGAGTTGCTATTAACCATGAAAGAACAATGCAGTTAACAAATTGTGCCTTGCCCCTTCAAGCATATTTCAGCATGGTTCCTGAGGGCAGAACGGTTGTGTTCTCCCTGATCAAAATAAACCAGACTTTGGGTTCAAGTGTTCTCAGAAACAATCCCTGGGTCATAATGTAAAACAGCCTTAAATATACTCTGTAGTCCATCAGTCCTGCACTATGAACTGTTTACACATGCATTCTCTTCTTAAAATTTGAGAATTAATTCATAGGATTTAGAACTATTTCTATGCAGGTTGAATCAGCTTTGGCTTGGAATCCCCCCCACCTCCCCCGGTAATATGGACAAACTGCAGGTTGTATTAAAAATGTTGTCATATGAATGTGATCAGTGAACTGTGTGGATTAGTGCTTAGACCCCTCTCATTATATTTTATAATTTCAGTAGCTGGATCAGTGTAGAGCAAGTTTGTACTCCTACTCGTACAAATCAAGGGTTATAGGTGGCCATTTTGAATGGCAATTTCCTAAATCTAACTGCTTCTTTCTTGTTTTTAAATATATTTTTTTCCAAACAGAAAATTCCACATTATTTTATTTTAAGTATCCAGTGCAATCCTATAAATCTTGATTCTTCAGTTTGTTAAACAGGGTGATAATCTTAACTGTGTCCAAAAAGTCCTGTAATTGTTGCACTGGAATTTCTCACTAGTGATCCGTTTGCATAAACTTAATACAGAAATTATGCTTATGCCTTGAATTTCTGAATGTTTATACTCCTACACTGAATGCCCTTTAAACGTGTCTGGTTAAACAGGACGTGGCCTTGCACTGCCCACTAACTAAAGCTCACCCTACCCACTCAAACTCAATTGCGGGTTATTGTATTTGTCCCTGGACTGCTCAGAGTGTCTAGCATTGAATATTTTACTCTCCAGGAAATCCAATGTGCTATTTCCTGTGGTGTCAGGACATGAGGATTAGGTTTGTTCTTCCTCTCCTGGAAAAAATAAATAAATAAAGGTTTTCAGATTTCCTTTCTCTTATTTGTTTGACCTTTTTAGCAGGCTTAAATGCAATCCTAGATACATTTGTAATAAAGTTAGGGTTAAAACAAAATCCTAACGCAAGGAGGATCCTCCGGTTTAGCCTTTAAAGCTTGGCTAGGAAACTGTGAATTTTGCCCAGACTTGCATTTCACACAACCGCAGAGAAAAATGCTGAACATGACACCGTTTAGACAGCTCTAAAGGCGTCCTATAAAAGGCTTTAAAATAGCTGGATAATGTTGCTGATATTTTAAACCGCGTTCATGCTTTGTTTGTTGGTGATAATTAATCCAAATAGACAATGATTAAAGAGAGCAAAAACCTTTACATAAGCACACCGATTAGAGCGCTGTTTATAAATCTGAAAAGGCAAGGAAGCCCAAAGATGATCTTGGAGCTGGTGACATTGCTGATGACTTGTTAATTAAACTCTCCAGATAATTACTAGGAGTAGAAATCAAGCAAGATAAAATAATGTGGTTTAAAAAAAAAAAAAAAGGGTTTTACTCAGTTGCGTAATTGGTACTAATTGGGAGAAGTGTGCAGTTAATTTCCTAAATGCCACTTGGTGCACCCAGATAACAGCTCTGGTGTTTTACTAATGACTCAATACAATATTATACCTTGCACTACATTCTCGTTGGGTGGGTTTATACATAGATTGTGTGTTGATATGTATTTGGGAAAGCAGAGTCACTATTGATTGTTAAATCAAATACTGTAGCTCCGCCCACACATGTCTACAGAAAATATATATGAAAATATATAAATCATTATGCATTTAAAAAATATACATTTCCTCCTCCCCACATGCAACAAGTGCAGAAGTATGAAACTGGGACCTCATTTCATTTCACAGACAGAGCTAGTAACATCTATCAATAGAGATATAGATGGCTATCTATTATATAGATATCATCTATATAATAGAGATGCAGGGGAAAAAAAAAAAAAAAAAGTATATATTTGTTTTAGCATTTGAGGTATTAAAATGGTGCAGTTCCTCTATAAAACTATCCACATGTGACAATATAAAATCATGATACAAACAGAATCACAATGGTATTGTGAGGATATCATAACAGCTGGTCCATGGTGATTCCCATCCCTAGTAGTTAACGATTTATATTTTGAATACATTTCTAGCTCGAATCAGTGAAGTACTAAAGGCTTGTGTAAGAGTTCATAGTATAGCCAGATGAGTCTATTTAGCTAGACGTGCGCTATTGTTGTAATTGTCTGGTGCTTGACCTGCACTAGGTTATATTTAGTGTCTGTAGGTTCATATATGCTTGACCGGCTGATGGAGCTTTTCTCTACGTGTATAGCGCCACCTTGTGACAGCAGCTTGCTGGCTTGACGTGTCTCTAGGAAAGCATCTGTTGGATAAGTGTTTTCTAGAGGAACCATTTAGCAGAGCCATTTGTTGTACTCGGACCCCTAGTTATGCCTCATGTCTGAGTCAAAGCGGTACGCGGTGCACGCGGTCGGTCAAAACCGGCTGCAGATTTCACTGTTCGGGAAACGCAGCAGGGGTCTGCTGAAGCTTGTTGCTATGGGGAGTGAGGGATCCGGTGCCTTTATATGCATGCGCAGCCCTCGCTAGGCACAACCTGGTATTGGATCCAACAAGCTGAGAAGTGGCGATTTTTCTAAATCAAGACGTGAAAGCGAGAAAATGTCCTTGGCTGATTTAAAAAATGGGCTTCTTCTCTTTTAAAACAGTGGAATGTGTTCTGTTTATTTTTATATAATATAAAAAAAGACATGATTCCATTTCTGATTAGATTTTTGTCCCTTTGTGCGTTTCAGACATCATGACTGACAGAAAAGCCGTGATCAAGAATGCTGACATGACTGAGGACATGCAGCAGGATGCTGTGGATTGTGCCACGCAGGCCATGGAAAAGTACAACATCGAGAAAGACATCGCTGCCTACATCAAAAAGGTAATGCAACATAGTGTTCAGTTCATCATATGTCATGTGATTTCGCATTTCCTGTAGAAGTGAATGACCAGGAATGAACGAGTTACTCGTTAACCCTTTAGAGCTTCCTTTAAGTTCCCTTCATTTTGGATCACTTTTTCATCACTGAATATAATGAGCCTTGTACGTGTTAACAAATTAATTTATTAATTTCTTTCCAGGAATTTGACAAGAAGTACAACCCCACATGGCATTGCATCGTGGGACGAAACTTCGGCAGCTATGTGACGCACGAAACGAAGCACTTCATCTACTTCTATCTCGGTCAGGTCGCCATACTGCTGTTCAAGTCGGGCTGAGAAAGGCTTTTCCGGTTTCCATTGCACAAATCATGAGCTTAAGCTCCAAACCTGGACTGTGATGCACTGATGACTGATGCCACAACACTCACACTCCTGTACACACACACACACACACACACACACAAACACACGTAAACTAAACCATACACTTGCTCACCCTGAAAAAATGGCTATGGAGGCTGTGCGTAAGTGCATGGACCGTGTATAATATTTAATTTGTATATGTTGCTTTTCCGTAGTTGCTTTTGAGTTCAAGCAACTTTTCTTCTTCTTCTTCTTTTTTTTTTTTTTGCTGAGTATTTTTGCAAAGTTGAATTTTGTTTTTGCACTAAAGTTGTATAAACCGCTTCAATTGCTGCCTTTAAGTAATATTAAAGAATAATATATCATACAAGTGTGGTGGTATTTCTCTCCCTCTCTGGCAAAGTCAGAAGCTCTTCACCAGTTTGAAGATGATGGGCGTATTATACGTGTCTGTGATGGGCTGTGCTCCAATTAGGTAGGTGCTCCTAAGTGGATTACACGGATATTCAGCCATATTAAATAAGAAGTTTCAGGGAGTGAACCTGTTTAGGGAACTGTGAACAAAAATAAACCATTGGACAAGCAAAATTACCCATCAGGCATTGGGAACCTTGAACAAGACTGTAATTTCAGGCATCATTTACATTTGCTGGAAGCCTGTGCCCTATCCTAGGAAACTTCAGACAGCATACATCCTCACACCCTGGGTGCTAAACACGATGCTGCCTTTCCACATACTGTTCATTATTATTATCAAGGACCATATAGTATTAATGTTGCATAATATAAATTTTCTGCATGAAATGATGTCTTAATTAAATAATTTATATTACATAATCTATTAGTCTCCATGATCTCTTTAAGAATGGTGTCCATCTTGTAAATGAATCAATTTATTCACAGGTTATATTCATTTCAATAGTGTTAGGTTTTTTTTTGTAATGTAGCAGCTTTAATTATATACATCAGCTATACGTACATGTGTGTATGTGTGTATATATATATATACACACTATATTTATTTCACTAGTGTGATATTGCCGCAGTAGCAGCAATACAGGTATCCATGGTTTTTATGTTGCCAGGGTAACGCACAGAGGAAGTGATCTGTGTTGGTGATGTCACAGGGTGTTCTGAAAAGAGGAATTTTGTCAAGATAATTTCCCTTAATAGGAGTACTGTTTAAGTTCACTGTGGAACAATGCAGCAAAGGGCATTATTGCCTTTTAATGCTCTAGTGGGATTTCACACATTCACTCGTACAGAAATGAAGCTGATTTCTAATTAACACAATAAATCTTAACATTTCTATTTGCCTTTCCAGTAGGGAAATTTTTATTATCTAGGGCAGCCCAAGGGTCTGGATCCATAGGAAGTTTTCCTCTTATGAAATTTTAGAACAGACGATGGAGCTGAACCAGGCCTAAGACCATTCTGTATGTTTTTTTAGGCTGATCTGAAGTCAGTAGTTTATCAGAATCTCTGCACTAAACGAGAAAATCATTAGTTCTGGTAACTTTAGAGCCTGTCGATCTGAGCATCTGCTCCAACTTATACTTTTAAATACACTTTTTGCCTGCGAATCTTGACTTTTGGGGCATCTTGTACAGTATAGTATATGATTTAACATTTCCTCATCACAAACAGCATTTTCTCTCTCTTTTGATACAAATTTAGATAAACATGTTATCTATGCATGTATCTGTGTTTGACTTCACATTCTCATGATAATTAACAAAGTGTATGTATGATGCATTATATTCAACATCCTGCTCTCATGAAGCCTTTTATTTTTTCACTGGAATCTTTGACTTACCAGTTTATGGTGAAGGCTGCTTCAAATCGAAAGTGTAAAGTGTTTCTAGACATGGCCATGCTAGTAGAAGGACAGAACAATATGATTGACTACATGCACACAAATGTTAAAAAAAAAAAAAAACTGATGCAGATATAAAGAATATGCTGGAAGAGTTTGGAAATGGCAAGAAATATAATAGAAACATCTTCCTCTTTTAAGGAAGCGTTAATCAGCTCTTTATAATTTTTGGATTTTGTTGATTTCCTTTACAATTTTTTTGTGTACTATTTAAGAGAGGCATTTTTAAACATTTGACTTATTATTAATAATATTATCATTTAAAATGGACACTGACTATTATTAATATATACCATAGATGAGTTTCTCTTATGAATAATTTTTTTTATATGTTAGATAGATAGATAGATAGATAGATAGATACGTCATTGATCTTGAAGAAAATTCCAGAGCTGATACAGTTGTTAAGCTGTATCAAAGATTTCCTCCCAAATATTTGACCATGTACTATCAATATGGATATTGGAGGCAATAAATAAATGACAAATGTTTAACACTGTTACTTTCTTATATACTTTATAGTGTGGTATGTCAGTTGGCATGTCATGGAAGAGAGTGGATCCTGGCCTTTATGATGAACTGGTGTCCCATTCAGGGTGTGTGTGTGTGTGTGTGTGTGTTAGCCTAATCTGCACGTCTTTGGACTGTGGGAGGAAACCAGAGTACACAGAGGAGACCCTCAAAGCACAGGGAGAACATGTGAACTCCATGCGCACAGACCTCGAGATGGGGATCGAACCCAGACCCGGGAGGTGTGAGGCAACAGCACTAACCACAAAGGATTCATGACTTAAATATTTAATATGTCCAAACGTTTGCATGTACAATTTGGCTCTTCACCAAACATCTTTTTYGACCCCAATGAAAACATTTGGGAAGCACAGCAATCCAGATCTCAGTTTGATTTCACCAACAGTCCTGTGCGTGAATAAACACTATTCACCACAGACATCGTATGGAAAGCCTTCTTAGAAGAGTGGAGCACATTATAAGATCAAAAGGGAATATATATATTTTTATTTTACTTATTTATGTATCTATCTATTTATTTATTGTAAAAAAAGTAAAAAAAAATAATTGTCCATATACTTTTGAGCAGATAGTGTGAAATCATGAACGCGCATACAAATAATACAACTGCTTTATTTTAAACGTATAAAACTAGCAAACACAAATGACCCATAATAGATATTGAGTTAGCCGACTTTTATTTAAAAAAAAAAAGAAGTCACACTTCCGGTTGACACCGGCAGTGCATCTCGGTTACCATGACAACGCCACTACTCTGCCCCTTTCAAAATGGCGGCTGGGATCGCTTCATGTGAATCGAGCGCTGTGATATCGTGTGATGTCGCCGGATTTCAGCCGTCGCCTTTCGCTCCTCATGCGGCACGCAGCGCTGTCCTGTCGGCGGAGGTCCAGTTCAGTCGCTGCTTCAGTAAAATAAAAGCTCTGCGMTACTCGGACAGTCCGGGCTTCAGAACCGAGCTGAACCTGCTGCTGGACCAGCTGATCTCTGAGAACTACAACAGCAGCTTCACGCAGGAAAACATACGAGCACAGGCTAGTTCATTGTTACTTTTACTTATTTTATAACTTGAACAAACGAACTAAATATTAGGAATTGGGTTTACACTGGGGCAGGGTGTTCACCTGGTCCTGCATTGTTACTGTTCATGAACATACTGTATGTTGTTAAATATTATGCTCACAAACTAATATACAAAGTACAATGACTCCAGTTTGAGGTTAATAGTTTGGTTTATTCCAGTCTCTATGGTTCTTCTTGGTTTCTGCAAGCATAAAGATTAAACACTTTTTTTTTTATTTGGAGTTTACTGAAACAGGTCATGTGATCTAGCTTTACCCCACCCCAGAGCGATGGGCGTGGCAGGGTGAGGAGGGAAGTGCATGCAGCGATCATGTCCAGTGTACAAATAACAATAACGTTGTGATCTGGGCTTGTTTCAGTTGCTCAGTCTAGGGTCAGCAGCGTTACGAGGCAATGAAACCAAAAAGTCAGCTGATGACCTGAATGACCAGGACATCACTATTATCTACAGAGTTTTTTTTCCCCCTGATGGCACATCCATTAGGCTAATTGGCGTTCCCAAATTGCCCGGACTGTGTGGATGACAATCTGGTGGAATGACGAACTGGCAGCCTGACCCCTTAGGTAACTGCCACAGAAACGGGGAGTATTCGTTGCTGAATGTGCCGGATGGCAGGTGAATGGACCAAAATACCAAATAATAACTATATAAATAAAAAAATAGATAAATATAGACACACACACACATAGACAAGCAGTGGCTTATTGGTTAGCACTGTCGCCTTGTCATGCAGATTGACATGCATTCATATAGATTAGGCTAATTAGCATTCCCAAATTTTCCATTGTGTGTGAGTGCGTGTATGTGTGTGCCATCGATGGATTGGTACCCTGTCCAAGGGTTACCCTGCCTCGTGCTCTAAGTCTCCTGGGATAGGCTAGATCGATAAGTGACTCAGTATASAGGATAAAGTGGTATAGACAACGACGATGAGTGAGAGAGTGAATGATGGCACAGTCATTTTCCAGGACTCGGATTGTGAGAAAGTGCCACTGGGAGGATAAGGAACCATTTTCACACTGGCAGTGTAGCTTCCAATAGGTATTATTAGAATTATTATTTGACCAAGTAGTGAAAAACGGTGGAAGAAATATGAGAAATAATATTTCGCCTGATCGTGCGCTGTAAGCAAAGCTCSAAATGTTACTGTGTGATCTGTAGTTTACTTACTACACTGATATGGAGCTGCTTTTCAGGATCCAATCCAAAGCCTCTTCTTCTTTGTTCTTCGGCCATTCCCTTTCAGGGGTCGACACGGCCAATCATTTGCCTCCATCTAACCTTATCTCCTGCATCGTCTTCTCTCACACCAWGTAACTCCATGTCCTCTCTCACTGCATCCAATTCATAGCCGTATCGCGATATTTTACGGAGCATTTTCACTTACGGTGATATTTATCTACACATCATGTCCCCTAATCTGCATTGACTTTCATTACTACAGACTGCGCCACTCACTTTTTGCACCGCTGTCATTTGAAATTTTTATATTTCCTGTTGGTGTTGGAATTCAGATTGGTTTCGGAACATATGAGACAAACACCGTAAACTATTGCTTTGATCGACCCATCATAAGGGAAAAAAAGCACTAGATCCCTGGTATATTAATTATTTGYATTCATGAGAAAAGCATCAGGGTCCGGGTAGAACCATCACACGGTCCAGGTCCGGGCTGCGGTCTGCCATTTTATGATACCTGCTCTTCACAATTGACTGACAATTTTGAATTGTATTTACAAGCCTGTAGTGTTCTTACCCTTTCTACTGGTATTTTTAAAATGTCCTTCAGGATCAATATCAAGTATCCATACATCTAACCATCCATACAGCAGAGTAAAGTTCTTGTTATTAACAAATCATCTATTTTATCTATTTCTTGTAAATTACAGCACAAAAATGTTCACTGTTCACTGTTGTCTGTTAAAGTTTATTCACATAAAACCTCCAGTAGTTTCATTGAGCTAGAACAGCAGAAGAAGCTGACGGGAGCCGAAACCAATATCTGCCTGAAGGTTTGGTGTTTTGTGCATTCTGAGATGATGTGCCCTGGACCTCAGTGTCTTGCGCTAGTTACAGCTTTTAACTCGCTTCACACGCTTCCGTCCCTAAATCATTTGCTTCTGGTGTTTGGTTAATAGCACCAACATTTTGGACCTGGGTACTGGACTACTTCAGACACACCTTGGACACTGTTCTCTTGTTGATAAGCATAACCCATGTATCAGTTTTGGCCAAATATAACGCTTTGTCTTTTAATCTGTTTCCTTTTTCAGGATGTCTGTGGGCTGCTTGTGCACGCCAGCCGATTGGTTCCTCACAGCCAGGAACACCTTGTTGTCAAACTGTGTCAGCTGATTCACCAACTTCTAAACCAACTACAGGTATCTCACACTTCAAACAGACAAACATCACTCTTRCGCTTTGTATGTTCTTTCCTCTGTCGGCTTGGTCTTGCTCCCATATGCTCTGGATCTGCTGTAACCCCGACCAGGATAAAGTCTTTAGGGAAGATTTGTAAAAGATTATGCTTGTTTCGTAGGTGATTGTAGACGAGCAGGCGTTGGATGCGCTCGTGTCGTACTGCATACGCGCTCTGCACACATGCAGCACATGGACACACACAGAGATCTTGCTCGCGCTCTCCTCAGTGCTGTACGCCAATGGAGCCAAGTGTCAACGRGTAAGGCTTATTCAAAGACCGAATCAATGTTTATATGGAAGTTATTCTTGTTTTTCTTTGTGTGATCTGGTAGCTCTTGTTCCTCCAGCACCTTTCAGATCTTCTTGGGCAGAATGGCATTCTTCTGAAGTACGGCGACCCCAGTCAGAGTGATGTCGCGCTCCAACGCGCTGCTGTACACTGCATGGCCAACCTTTGCATCAGGTTAGCCGCTTCAAGTTTGTATGTTTTATCATATGGTATCCCTCAGGGTTCAGTTCTGGGTCCGCATCTGTTTGCTGTTTTTTCTGTATTTTGTGCCTAGCAAAATAATTCGTAAATAAAACAACAGTTTTAAAACATTTCAGGACTAAAATTAGACAAGTCAGACATTGTGACGGGGAAGAAAGCTGTGGAGAATGCACATTTTCCTAGAAAATTTGAATTGATTACAAGATCCTTTTTTTTTTTTTTAAATCCTTCAATCGTCTTGCACTAAAACTCTAATTACTTTTATGTTCCTATTAGTGTTCCTGGAAATCCCTATTTAGAAGAACCGTACAAAGGAGTATGTTACAGAATTTTTCTGCAGACTCTTCAGTCACGAAAGCCTCCCAGCGTGGAAGATCTGGTCTTCTGTACGGTCAGTGTTTTCCATACAGCTTTCTCAAGGTTTTGCACAACTCAATTAAATTCAAAAGCAATTTTAGTTGATGGTCTGCTTTCCCCCCTCCCTTCTCTCAGGTGTTGCAAAGTGCTCTAAAGGGGATGCAGTATTTCCTGAATATGGGGAAATGGAAGGCTAGCCCCGATCAGGACCTGGGCTGCCTKTTGGCCGTGCTCAAGGTAACRCRATACGAACTGTCTTTGATTTGTCCGACAATTAGTCTCAGTAGTATTAGATTCTCTTCACSTGGTTTATGGAGCGTCTGATAGATTTTGTACACTTTTCTGGCCACAAGCWTATGAATCATACGCTTTCTGATTGGCTGTCCGTCTGTATTYGCAGAATTACATCTGCTCCAGGTTCAATTTCCCATCAGAAACATGAGCTGGATGTAATAAACTTTTCTCACAAGTCCAGGGTTTCAAGTTGAGCCTCTAAGTTCCTAAATGGAGCCACAGTGATCATGATCGGACTGTCTGAAAGACTCAAGTCTGAAACGCCGGCCTCCGAGGAATTCCTTTAATGGTGCAAACATGTGGAAATGGCTTGGAGCGAGGTCAGGACTGTAAGAATCAGGTGTTCAACTCGCTGAATGTTCACGGAAATGACTGCAGTGAGCTACGAGCCACCTCGTGTGGGATCGTCATTCACAGACTTGCGGCATTCTTTAAAACGTCTGCACCGTTCAAATGTTATGCTGCGGCTAAGAGTCTCCTCACCGTACTGTGATTTAAAGTCTACTGTAAATTAGTCAGTTAGTTTTACACCAGAAAGTCCTGGTTTGACCTGAACACCACCTGTCTGTGTATATATACAGTATATATTTTCATAACCTTGGGAAAGGTTTCTATTTGTACCACTGTGTGTCTGACCAAGGAGCAAATAATCACAAAGCTAAAGCATAAATTTTTCTTTGATTTGGACCTGGAAAACGGATGAAAAGATAAAATAATTATATTCTCAGCCAAAAACAAAAGGTGCAAGCCTCTGGAGGCAGGGTTATGATCCAGTGTTGTGTCAGTCACGCAGGTCTAGACTCAGCAACGTTATGTTGCAATAAAATGAAGTCAGCTGTCGACCAGAATGTACCGAATGACCAGATTATCACATCTATGGAGTTTTTCTTTCTTTCCCTGATGACACGAGCCAAATCGAAGGACTCAGATCGTGAAAGAGCGTGGGTGTGTTTTTAAAAATAATACAGTTATTTGGTACAGTATTATCATTCTGAAATTCTGCTATTAACCTATGGATGGAGGAAGAAAGCGGCTCTGGCATCAGCTTGGCTGCTGTGCTTATTTTTAGCTCACAACGTTTCACATGTTCGTGGATAAGTGTCTGAATACAGAGAAAGCACATCAGCCTCTGAGAGTCTGTGTGCGAGATTACATAACATTACATAACAGTGCAACATGCTTCGAGGCGAGTGTGTGATGATTTATGCATGCAATTTGCACAATAGGAATAATAATGATAATTTAAAAAAAAAAACAGGGTGTGACACCACTCAGCTGAATCACACTCATCTTATTATTATTTTATATATA
>QMIH01000548.1:323173-333334 GCA_003987875.1 Clarias batrachus
TGTTTGGATATGACAAGGCCAATGTGTCCTTTTTGTGAATAATCTGTCATTTTAATCGATATATATATATATATATAATTACTGCATTGTTTGGATATGACAAGGCCAATGTGTCCTTTTTGTGAATAATCTGTCATTTTAATCGTAAATCCAAGATAACCGTGAATTTATTTATTTTTGGCTAGAAATTCATGTTCCATGGGCTGCCAGGAATAAATGTGGAGATGCCACCGGTTCTGTACCCGGCGCCTCTCCCTCAGTACGACGCTGTTCCTGTGAACAATGCCGAACCTGCGCAGGACGTTCCAGCTCAGAGGAAAACACCAGCTGTATGTTGGAGGCACTTTTGTCTAAACAGTGCAGTGTATTTTSTTTTMTTTTCTTTCCTTGAGTGTAAAACCGATGCCAACCTGAGACAGTCTTGCTCCTGACTGTGTGCATTCCAGGCCCAACAGAACAAAAAGCGGAAGTCTCGCGGGAAGGGCAAGAAAGCCAAAGAAGACAGGAAGACGGAGGACGGAGCAGAGCAGGGTGAGGACGATGAGGCGAGTTCGACGCCTCTTAGGAACGGAATGAACGGAGGACCAGGACGAGGAGAGCTTCAGATTGTCTGGCCTCAAACCTCAACTGAACCTAATCAGGCTCTCCAGCCAGGAGCAAGCCGTCAACTCTACCCGTCCTGGAAGAAAGGGAGCTCCGACTCGGAGTTCTCCGATCCTGAGGGTGGAATGGCCTCCAAACTCAGGTTTGTTCCAATCAAACCTGTTTAAAAAAATTAAATAAGTAAATAAAATCTGTTTGAGTAAATGCTAACATTTACGATTTGTTTTGCGATTCTGTTCGCAATAGTGAAGTATTATTATAAAGCATCATAATTTTATAAGTATTCAGATTCGAATTTCTTACAGTTCTAACAAACTGTTTATGAATGGTTTACTCATACCACGCATGATTTTTGTCTGCCCATGTGTGATTATTTGAAGCACGCCACCTGTAGGATTATAGAGGAACAGCAACGTTTTTTTTCCTCCTTGAATAGAAACATTTTAAAATTAAAACATGTTTAAAAAAACAACAACAAAAAAAACAGGTTTGGAGTCCGTGAATCATCACACAAAAGAATCACAATATGATTTTTACCCCAATCTCTATTATGAATGATAATCAAGTAACATCAATTAATATTTTGCAAACACTCAAAACAACTGTCTGTTGTTTAAATACGCAATTTGCAATGTTTGAAAGCGTTTCTGTCACGGCCAGGAAAGCTACAGGATATGGCATACTCGGTCAATCACAGGCACCCGTGAGATCATGTATGTGGAAGATGGTGGATAGCGCTTTCCTCAGAGTGTGATCCATCACATGCAGCAGTTTAAAACATGTGTTTGGTTGTCTTCATATGTCCCCGAGGACACATGTGTGGACCGAATTTGCCTGCCAGTTTGCCCTTAAAGAGCTGATGCGATTTGTGTTTTGTTCTCCGCCGTCTAGGCTGTACCTGGCTCGAGTGCGTCAGAGCGCTCTGCAGTGTTTCCTGGCCGTAGCCAAGTGCGTGGAGAAGAGAGTTCTGTACGGCTACTGGTCCTCCTTCATCCCCRACGCTCCAGGCATCGGCAGTCCTCCTTCGCTCACCCTCGTCACCATTGCTCTTAAAGACCCGTCCCCGAAGGTAGCGCAGCACGCTAACTAGCTAAGTCAGAAATAAAAATGACAAAAGCAGTGATGTGTGAGGTAAAAGGAAATCCGGTTCTTTCAGGTGAGAGCGGCGTCGCTGCAGGTGCTCTCCGCTCTCCTGGAAGGTTCTCGTCAGTTTCTCTCGGCAGCCGAGGACACCGGCGCACCCCGGCAAGCCTTCACTCCGTTCTCGGCCACGCTGGCCGCCAGCTTGAGGGAGCTGCACCGCTGCCTCGTGCTCGCGTTACTAGCCGAGAGTTCCTCTCAGACCCTTACACAGGTCATAAAGGTACTGAAATAAAAAGAAAGTCATCTGGATACGTGTGACAGACAGTATCAGAGTAAAAAAAAAAAAATTACAAAGTAAGGTTTAGAATGAAAAGATTTTAGCTTCACAGTTTTCTTTTCTTTATTAGACCAGCGTGATTTACATCTTCAGTTGTGTATAAAATTGAATGCTTAAAATTTGATCTTTAAATATCACAAAGCTTGTTTTTTTTTAACTTTAGTATTGTATAATGATGTGTGGTGTGTTCCAGTGCCTTGCCCACTTAGTGTCCAACGTGCCCTACAGACGCTTAAGGCCAGGCTTGCTCAGCCCTCTGTGGAAACAGATTCGCCCCTACATCCGTCACAGGGGTGAGTCAGCCGCGTTCACCCACACGCACGGCGTGTAGAGTGCAATACAAGCATCATCAGGTACAAAACACAGAAACGAAAGGTCACATAATGAATCATCTGATGTGCTTAAAGCCGCATCTGAACAATGTTTATGTTTCTATGTAATTATCATATGCTTCAGACAAGATGGCACTTTAATAAGCTTGTGTAAAAAAAAAAAGTCTACATAATTTGACTCGCAGTTTTATTTACCTGCCTAATATGGTGGAAGTCCTCCTGTGCCACCTAAACAGCTCTGACTTGTCGATGCATGGACTCCAGAAAACTGGCACCGACATGTTCGAAGCCTAAATGTGTCAGACTTTCGGTGTTTATCCAACACATCCCACAGATGAAAAATTATTAGCCAAGTCAACACCTTGAAATCTTTTGTCATGTTTCTCAAATCATTCTTGAACCATTTTCAAGTGTGACAGCGCTGAAGGAGGCCACTGCCATCAGGGAACACCGTTCCCACAAAGACCTTTCAGCAACAATATATAGGTAGGTATTAGGTAGGTGTAAATAACGTCCACACGAATGGCAGGACCCGAGGTTTCCCAGCAGGACATTGCCCCGAGCATCACACCGCTTCCCCTGGCTTTTTCTCTTTTTTTTTTTTGAGCTTTCAGTGACGGATAGGGGTCATCATGGGCACACTCTAGACCTCTCTGCAGCTACGCAGCTCCATAAACCACAAGCTGCGACGCACTGTGTGTTCTGATTCCTTTCTATCAGAGAGAGCATGAACTTTTTCAGCAGTTTGTGCTACAGTAGCTCTTATGTAGGATTGGACTAGCCTTTGCTTCCTAGGCATTTTTGGAGGTCCTGATCCTGTCGCCGGTTCACTGGTTCTACTTCCTTGGACCACTTTTGTTTCCTTTGGTACTAACCTCCGCATACAGATTTGCTTTGGGGATTCTCTGTCCCAGTCGTCTTGCCTTCACAACCTTTATGGCAGCCAAGTGGAAAAAGTGTTTGCTCGAAACTATCATATGGAGTTCGTGAGTTTGATTCCCAGGGGATGGGAATATGCTGTGAGCGTAGAGAGCAGATTGGAGTGAGATGTCTTGGAAGGGAGGGATGGCATACTCGCACTCCCGCATCGATCATAGCGGCAACTAGCCAATCATGTACATCCGTGAGTTCTCGCAAGTGGAAGGGGCGGATAGCGCTTTCCTTCGAGTTTGTTATGCTGCTCCGTAACGAAGGTCGAAAAGATGTGGCTGGTGGCTACATGTGCATCAGAGGAAGACTTGCTGGTTCCTGGTTCTGTCTGTGGTGAGAGTGTGCAAAAAAAACAGGTGGATTATGGAGAAATCGTGGATAAATCCTAAATAAATAAATCTTGACCGCTTGGCCATTTTACCTGCTTCACTTGCTGATGCTCAGCCTTTAAAGATGCCATTGTAATGAGGTAATCAATGTTATTCACCTTGCTTGCTGATATGGCATATAGACTATGCTTAAATTCAGTAATAGTTCCATGATCATGTGAACTAAAGCGAAGGAAGTCTTCCTGAGTCTGGTGATTATCATTCTACAGATGTGAACGTGCGGGTGTCCAGCCTCACTCTCCTGGGTGCCATCCTCTCTGCTCAGGCCCCACTGCCTGAAGTGCAGCTCCTGCTGAAACAGCCTTCCTCTACTAACACTTCAGCCGACACAAAAGGTGCAGAGGAGGGTCCGTGCTGGCTGCTGCAGGTGTGTGTGGCTCTGGTTACTCAGCCGAGAGAGGATTCCTGCTCCGACAGCGACACCTCGGCAGCTGCAGCGACCTCAGGATCACTGGAGCCTTCTCCTGTCCGGCTCGAGGCGCTTCAGGTGAGGAGCGAATAGGGATGGTTTAGGAGGAGATGGAGAGCGGTTAGGGGTGGACTGGGTGTTTTATCGTTTGTGTGTGCTTCTCAGGTTCTGGCTCATCTGGTGAAGGGCTACTTCTGTATGGCTCAGGGGTCTTTGCTGGAGTTGGGGCAGCTCGGTGCTCGCTGTCTTCGGGAACAGGACCCGTCTGTGCAGTTACATGGAGCGAAGGTGCGTCTGTTCGTCCAGAGCTAGACATGATGTATACACTTGTTTATTATAATTTTTTTTACCTATTGCTATTGTTTCCATTCACCAGGAATTTGTCCCGTCTAACGATGCCGACTTTTTATTTGCCTTTAATATCGGCGCAGTGTAAATCATTGTCCATTTGACCACTCTGTGTCTCCTGTTCATCTTAGATCCCTTTCTCTCTCATGCTCTAAAGCTCTTATTGTCCCTGTCTTTTTCTTGTAGCTGTTAGAGGAACTGGGCACTGGAATCATCCAGCAATACAGAGCTGATCCCAGTACCACCACTGACAGTGTCACTCCTGTGCCAGTCACCCAGGTTAGCTGGCATTAAAATGAAATAAAGCTCTAGCGTCGTGTATTAGTATTAGTTATAGAAGCKTTGCTGATGTTTTGGGGTGTTTGGTACAGGTGGTGCAGTTCTGGTCCGACGTTCTGACCGGTCCGTTGATCGGAGCCTTGCAGAATGAGCAACACCCGACATTACAGACCAGCGCATGCGACACGTTGTCCTCCATCTTACCGCAGGCCTTCAGTCAGCTTCCGGTAAGTGTGTGGTCTGTCTGTCTCAGTGATGTGAAAAGACTTACTACAATTTGGCTGATATTTGATGACATTTAGATCCATCATGGAACTTTTAGTTTTAGTATTAGTAAAATATGGACCCTTTCAGTTGCATTCTGCGGGTCATGTCCTGTATCATGACATGATGTACAATTTCTGTCATATCTTATGTATTGAACAGGAAAAGGTTTAGGGTTCTGACTGAATAGGTGAAGACGTACAGATGTAGGATGAATTTGAGTAATATTTCCTRTGCTTAAACAAATAGGAATTAAGAATCTAAGCATTTAGGTTTATACAGTAATAATAAAAAAAAGCTCTCCCTGGCTCAGATTTCCTCCAGTCTCTCTGTGTGTCTATATTTTTTCTGAAGGACAAGACTCAGGTTCTGTGTATCACACTGTTACTTGGGCTGACGTACAGCGAGAACTCCTTAGTGAAAGCGGCAGCAGTGAGAGCTCTTGGCGTCTACATTCTCTTCCCCTGTCTCAGAGAGGTATGACGTGCCTTAATAATAATAATAATAATAATAATAATAATAATTAAAAAAAAAATCATAACCTTGCTCATCTTCACCCGAGTCAGTGCTGATTAAAGAGCTTCTCACGTTTCTGTTTAATCAGATCTGACTCGTCATCTTTTCTCGTTCTCTTTTCAGGACGTGATGTTTGTGGCAGACACGGCTAACRCCATCCTCACCGTTCTGGACGATCGCTCACCCAATGTCCGCGCCAAGGCTGCCTGGTCGCTAGGCAACCTCACCGACACACTCATCGTCAACATGTGGGAGAYTAATACATTTGCATACTTTGTGCGATTGCTGTCATTTGTGATTTAGTGCAATTAACTTCTCGAAGGTCTGTTGTTGTTGTTGTTGTTTTTTATTTAGGGAGTCTGTTGGCCAGGATTTTCACGAGGAGCTCTCCGATATGCTRCTTCTTAAGATGCTCAGATCTGCCACCCAGGCCTCTGGCGACAAAGACAGGGTATATATATTTATAGATGTTTATTATTCCCAACCGAAGGAATCAATATTGTTTAAGAAAATAGAGTTTAAAAAAATAGTCCAGGACAGCATTCTAGGAAATTCAGTCATGATAACGTTAAATTAATTAATAAATTATGGAAAGATTTTTAAAAACTCCGACTCGGTCACTCTGGCAAAATTCAGTGATTAGGATAATGAGGGAGTTAGTTTGAGCAGCAACCAAGAGCATAGACACAGTACACAGCTGGGCATTTTGAATGTTTGCCCATTCCTAAAACCCGGTTGGTTTGGAGCATCATATTATGTCAATGCACTTTATTGGCAAGGGGCGTGAAAATCAGGGTGAGGGTCGAGTCCAGTTTAATTCATCCGAGCACTAAGAAATGCGGAAATGGTCAGGGGGTACAAACGATCAGCGGGGGGAAAAATCCTTTGCCTTGTAAAGAAAATAATGAAGSAACCACATCAACATAAATACAAGACATTATAGGAAAAAAAACTAATCTCAAACCAACTTTTTTTTTGATATATTGCGATTTTTTTTTTCTTCCCCTTTCTTTTGTGTGGCATTCTGATGTACAYACAATCCACACTTGCTTAACGTTTGTATTTAAGGTGGAAATATGTTGCAGTTCCTCTTTAATCCTGCAGGGGGTTTCTTACGTTAGGCAGGACGGCAATATTTGGCAAGTTTGTTTAGAATTGCAACAAAATCTGATGTTTATGAAATTATGGTATCATGGTTCATGGTTCTATAACAATTTTCAGACTCGTAGTGATGAATCCGTGTCTCATCACCAGTAACAATTGTCTTTACGAAACTTTCTTTGATGCAGTTACAAACGAATGTATCACGTTTACACCTGCACAGGAGCGACTGGCGAGACAGTAGCCTTAAATAGGAAGCAGAACGTACAGAGAAAATGAATGTTTGCTTGCTAGCATGAACGTCAGGAAAACGTCAGTTTTATGTAAATGTGCTTTCTGAAATGTTTTTTTTGTTTGTTTAAGGAAGTTTTAATGACGGTGAAGTTAATGAGAGTTTTGGTATTTCCTATTCTGAAGTTGTCCTAWTTGTTAGATTGTTGTATTTTATTGTTGGTATATTATTTTATAGGTGAAGAGTAATGCAGTGCGGTCTCTGGGGAACCTGTTGCACTTCCTGCAGCCGTCGCACCTGAGTAAGTCAGCGTTCACGCAACCTCTCGATCAGGCCATGAGGGCTCTCATCGACACGGCCAGAGGGGACGCTACCATGAAGGTGCGCTGGAATGCCTGCTACGCTCTCGGCAACGCTTTCCAAAACCCCGCCTTGCCTCTGGGTGAGTGTTCAGACGTGTAAGCTTAGAAATGCAGAAAGTGTACCRTGCTTCAGGAACACGTCCGAAGAAATCGAAAGCTTATTGAGGAATACCAAGAATTTCCAGCGAATCTAGCTTTTAAATTGTGTATTTGATTTTTAAAAATTTTTTATATAAATCTGACAGCTCTATCTTGGGTCTGTCATTTTTTTTTTTCCAATAACCACAAACCATCATCTGGCTGAAGCATGATTCTTATACGGCTTTGAGTTGTAGTGCACATTTTGCTTGCTTACATCATCAGAATCCAGCCTTTGCCAAACTCTCAGTGGGAAAGGATGAAAGGAGCACCGCCTCTTCATACTTGTTGCTAGGAAATACCAGCTCGTTTGGGAGACTCAGAATGTACAGACAACACCAGAATTATTTACACTCCTCATTCAAATGAACCGGTGATGCATACGGTGATATTTGGAGGACAAGTCGATCATTTCTTCTCTTTCAACACTCATTTCCCTGATGAGTAACAACTCTAGATGTCTTGTAATATCTACCGGGTTTGGAGACGCTTGTAGACAGAGTGCTGCTTTTGTCTCCAAGCTTCTTTGTACGATCTTGCGAATACAGACCCCAGGTTCTATCAAAATTAAACACCTCAGTGTTTTTGTCTCCTGCAATCATTTGTCCCAATTTATATTTTTGCACGGTCCGTCTGCTGCCTTAACCACCTGGCAGCGGTAACCGGTAACCAAACGTGGGCATCTTTGAGTTTATATATGCGTAATAGGGCAGATAACGCTGTCTCTTCAGTGTGTTGCACAGTCCAGGGACTACTGGTGTAACAGAGCGTATTTGATCCACGATCCGTACAGATCTTGTCCTGCGGTTCAGCGCGCATGTGAAGCACAGATTAATTACAAAGTTTAAYCGTCTTTGTGCAGAATACAAGTTTGGACCTCGTTTCTGAAGGATGTGCAGATGATATTCTCAAGCGCAGACTCTCTCGTGTGCACACGCACTGTATTTTCACTTGCTCTGTGCTTCCCAGGGTTGCCAGATCACACTGACAGAATCCCGCCTGGGCAGACTGAATTTCTGGCCCAACAAAGTTTTTTTTTTTTTAATTAAATTTTTTTTTTATTTTTTTTTTTTATATCTTATTGCACTTATTTAACTTACCAAATTAATGTTCATAAAATTTAACTTAAATATTGGAAATCTTCAATGTTGTTTTTATCCAAGATCACCAGCAAAATTCTCTCATATGCTTTCTATGAATAATAAACAGAAACTAAAATTCTGTTTGTCTCCCTTTTTTTTTGCTGATCGGAAAAAAATGATCCGGTCCGTGAATCAAAACCTGTTCCATGATCCGAATAGTGAGTTTTGTAACCCGTTGCAATCGGACCCGTGATGCAGCGCGAGCAGCAGTTTGATAAAGATATGCTGTAGCTGCCTTGACGTGTCTCAGAGGAAGCACGTTTGTTGTTCACCCTGTTTTTTGTCCATTTAGAGGGAACAATGTTAAGTTTATCGTTGCATAGTGAGACCAAGAACTAGAAATCGCTGAAAAACGTTAAAATGTTCATCTCCAGTGATCTCTGTTTTTATGACTGTTTCCTCAGGCACTGCGAGCTGGTCCACAGAGGCCTACTCCGCTCTCTCATCCATCGTCACCTCCTGCAAGAACTTCAAAGTCCGTATCAAATCCGCCGCAGCTCTCTCCGTCCCCGCTAAACGTGATCGCTATGGTGACGAGCGTCAGTTCGCTGAAGTGTGGCGAGCCTTGGCTCAAGCTCTCGAACATAGTGAAGAAACCCAGGATTTTCTCGAATACCGCTACTGCGCCAGCTTGCGCTCGGAGCTCTGCCACGCTCTCCTTCACCTCCTGTCCCTGTGCCAAACCGGAGATCTGCCCGCAGTCAGAGCGTCGCTGAGCAGCCAGCCGAGAACCGCGCTGCACGGATTCTTGGTTCATTACCTCACTGAAGTATCTTTAGGCCCCGGGAACGAAACCATTGACGGAGAAGACGCGGGATGCCAGACTGAGCCGACGGACAGAATGAAGCTGCTGGATCAGAGCCTGATCGGACTAAAGGAGCTGGAAGGGGATGAGACTGTATGCAGCTCTGACCTCGACACGGTCATCGGGTTCCTTCAGGATGTCCTGAAGACCTGCGAAGGGTTAAAGGTGTTYGATGGGGGAGACGCGGCACAGACGAGCAATAACGCGCAGTTATGAAATGGCCGCTATTCAAATATTTAACGGTAATAAAACTCCGTTTAATCAAGATGTGCAGAGTGGATGTATACATGTTGCATCATATTTATCTGAATGAGCTTCTTTGATCAAGCTTGATTTAAGGAAAAGTGCTGCATTTTTAATATGTAACCCAGTCACTGTTCACTTTATTAGGAACACCAGGTCGTTCATGCTAGGTCAGTCAGCCAGGCATGAAGTAGTTAAAGACTTGAAGATGACCTTTTTTTTTTCTTCTGGACTTTAGCAGTCCATTTTTTTTTAACTTTCTGTAGCCTTGGGGTTTAAAGTTTTTGATGCTTTTCAGCTCAAGACGTTAGTAAAGAGTAGTCATGTGACTTACTGTAGCCTTCATTTTACTCATTTCCACCTGCAGAACCTGGATTTTCTATTTAATTAAGTCATCGGATCGGCAATTTTAAACCAGCGACTCCAGCAACTGTGCCACGGGAAAAGTGGAAGAAACACCACACTTTTTAAAATTTTTTTTTACCTTTTTTAAAACATTTCTAATGATTCATCTACACTGCAGCGCTGCCACGTAACCGGCTGATTAAATTATTGCATGAATGCGCAGGTGTTTCTTATGCAAGCATATTTAACAGCATTATGCCAAGTCTGTATCTATATATATCGCAAATGATTTCATGCACAGCG
>QMIH01000548.1:349045-362016 GCA_003987875.1 Clarias batrachus
CACACACACACACACACACACACACTGCATGCACTGTAGTTTTAGCAGGTGTGTCTTTCAGTAACAATGGAATGTAAGACCGGGAAACACAGATTTCCAGAACATTTACTAAATAACCAGGAAACTAATTGGATTTAATAGAATTAAATGATTGTAAAATATCTTTTTTTACTAGATCCATTCCTGTCCTTTTTAATATTATTTTATGACATTTTTTAAAATTGATCTACTATTAACCTACTCCTGCTCATTTAAAAACACATTTAAAAAAATCTATTTAATATGTATATGCGTATATAGTGTGTACCTGTAAGCTTGTATATTGTAATACACCAATAGACTTATAGACTGTTGCTATTCTATTGTACATTTCTAATATTACTAAGAGTAACAAATGCAAAAAATCTAAATAAAAATAAAAGAATACTTAATATAATTATTTGTTTTAATATGTGTCCATGTACTAATAATTTGGCCTGTAAATTTGTTTATGGTAATATTTTTATCTGAAAAGAACAACTATAATATTTTAGGCTTTTATTTATCATGGATCTTTAGCTATATACCATTTGTCTTTTTTATTGTTGTTGCATTTAACAATACAATCATCATCATCATCTCCACCATCATCATCACAAAGTTTTTTATTATTATTATTATTATTATTGTTATTATTAGTATTGGTGTTAGTAGTAATCCTGGGATCACTGATATGGTTTGCTGTGTGTTCCATGTCAGTGAGGACCCGTGGCGCGCGGCTCGCACTATCAAATGCTACATGCAGCAGCACAACATTCCCCAGCGCGAGGTGGTGGACGTGACAGGACTGAATCAGTCTCACCTCTCGCAGCACCTGAACAAAGGAACACCCATGAAAACAACCAAACGGGCCTCGCTGTACGCTTGGTATGTCCAGAAACAGCGAGAGATTGACCGGCGTAAGTCAGACAGTTATTCTTGTTGTTCTTTAAAATTGTGGACTGATGATTTATAATTATACTAAAATATACTGTGTTATTTGTTTGTTGTTATTTGATCCAAAGCACATGCAGTAGAAACTTTAACTTCCTGGTATACCGTGTGATGAATACACCATATGTTATTTTCACAGAGTTTGGCCGCGTTCAAGGCTCCAGTGACTCAGGCAGTCAGGACCAGGTCCTGTTTTTCTTCCCAGAATTCCACCACGGCGGGGGGCAGACCACTGGCCCTGCGTCAGGGACGCTCACGGACGAAGGAGTCCCGGGTTCGAAAAGACTGAGACGGAACCGCTTTAAATGGGGCCCGGCGTCCCAGGAGATCTTGTACAAGGCRTATGAGMGGCAGAAGAACCCCAGCAAAGAGGAGAGAGAGGCGCTGGTGGAGGAATGCAACAGGTACGAGTCTGTTTATCCACAAACATGTATTATGTATGCCCGAGAGTTTTCCTCCGAGTGTGTCCTGTGCTCTTTGACCTCACGTKGAGAGCAGGTCGTGAAGTTGTCATGTGAGACGAGAGGACTAGCTTTGTTGGGCGGATTCAAACAAATAAAAAACAAAACGTTTATTAGAAAGGCAGTGATGTTTTATGTGTTTTGTYCTGTTCTCAGGGCTGAGTGTGTACAGAGGGGTGTGTCACCCTCTAAAGCCCACGGTCTCGGCTCTAACCTGGTCACGGAAGTTCGCGTCTATAACTGGTTCGCTAACCGGCGCAAAGAGGAAGCTTTCCGCCAGAAGCTGGCCATGGATGCGTATCCTGTTCACAGCATGAACCCTTTACTGCCTCCCGTCCACAGCCAGCACCATCACCACCACCACGGCAGCCCAGAGACCAGTAAGACACCGGCACCAACACCGTCACCAACACCGTCACCTTTATTGTGTCATGCCAAGATGACTAGAATTATTGGCACCCTTTTTTTCCCTACACACCGAAGGAGAACTTAAAGTAACGATTCTACCCACTGGCCTGTTGTTGGTCAGAGGAAACATGAGAGCTAGAGGGTTTCTAAATTTACTCCAGTGAAATATTACATTTTACAATGTGAGCTTGAGTTAATTAACACCAAAGACATTTCTGCCCTTTTCCCAAGGGTGCGAGTAACTCTCGGGCTCAACGTGTTACCTAATGGAGGGTAAAATTAGAAATCCGAAMGGGGAAGGCGAACGAGCCGGAGTGAACACTGTGTGTGTTTTCTTTTAAAATTCCTCTCTCCGTTAACACACAAAGCCACACCTTTAGACACCTTTAACAGCGGAACACATAAAAGTCTTGCCTCATGCTTGGGGTCAGACTTCGGTTAACTTTGGAAGCAGGGCTTGGCAGATACGACACACACACACACACACACACACACACACACACACACACACACACACACACACACACACACACACACACACACACACACACACACACACGCCATAAATCGCTCACTTTTCCAGTCTCACCTTTCCGTATGCATACAAAGTGTTCTTTTTTACCCGGTACTGTACATCTCTCCAGCTGTGAAATATAGCAGATTTCGTTAAATGTTTGCCGTTGGGATYGTGTGCTACGTCACAAGTGTGTGAGTCAGAGGGCTGTGTGTTTACCTGCACTGTGTATTCTGCACCAGTCCATGGGCTTAGATTGTTGGCGTTTGTGTGGCCGACTGATTAGAGAAACGGAAACAGAGTTCGTCAGAGTCGATTTAGAAATTCCATGAGATAGAGAGAAAGTTCAGCAGAAAGAGGAGAGAGAAACTGAAAGTAAACTGTAGATAGGTTGAAACTGACTCTTAGCTGGTTGTAAGAAATAAATAWAATGGAATAGAAAGCCTTTATAGTGACTGTACTGTGCAAAGTGTAAGGAAAGTTAAGCGCCACTTGAGATGGGGTTGTAGTTAAAACCTGCATCACATTTAAAAGTCTTTAACTGCAACACAATTAAAGGTTTTAAATCCTTAATACCATGAGCATTCAGTTCTTTAAAATAAAATAAAATACCTGCACTTTTGGTTGTGCAGAATAACAGAACACAGCTATCAGAGTAAAACCTCCCTTTATTTCTCTACACTAATGCACTTATACCAGTGTTTCAGTGCTTGAGTACCATCAAGATAGAAAGTTTTCTCACAACGCCGAAGCCATGATCAGACTGTCTAAAACGCTGGCCTCCCTGGAACTCATTTAAGGGAAAAAAATGGTCTGGTTTGATCATCTGTTTTTGCAGGTTCATGCGCAGCCTCATACTGCGCACCTTGCCACATGCACGTTACAGGAACTCGGCTGGGAATTATTGCCACGTCCCCTGAACAGTCCTGACCTCGCCCCAAGTTATTTTCACATGTTTGGGTTATTAATGGAGTTCCTGGCAGGCTGGCGGTGTACTAACAGAATTTTCTACCTTGGTGGAATCTAAGCACTAGTGAAACACTGGGATAAGTGCATTAGAGAAATCAAAAAGTCCCACTTTGACTTGAACACCCCTGGTATATAACAAAAGCTTAAATCCCTTGATGCATAAGGCTGAAACCCTTYMGYTTCCTCTTGTTAATTCTTCTTTAAATGCGCTAGTGTTTTTGATCATCATTTGTGAACATATACGTTCCTTATCTTGATCTCTCTCAATGCAGAACTCAGATACGGCCAACAGGGATCCAGCGATGTCACTTCCTCGACAGGCATCGGTCACCATGGCAACAGCCAGTCGGTGCTACAGCAGGTGTCTCCACCCGGCTTGGACCCCTGTCACAGCCTGTTGTCCCCTGAAGCCAAGATGGTGAGTCAAGATGGCATAATCGTTTAATTAAATACAACAAAACTGAGCCTCTACTCATGTTTAGTGCACCCAGCTCACCACAAGTGTCAGAATCTCATCAGTTCTCTCTGACTAGGCGTTCTTACATCTGTGCGAGGATTTTATTTTTTTAACACAGATGTGCAAGYGTAATATGCTACATTTAAGAAATCACTCCTGTTACATCGAAGTGGCAGATGCACTTAAACAGAATCCTTATTACTGTACTGTATATCTGACTGATTGAGGGCTAAGGGCCTTGCTCAAGGGCCCAACAGTGGCAACTTGGTTAGGCGCTTTCCAAATTCCAAACTCATTTACAGTAAATCTGTGTTCATGTCATTTTAAATGAACTTGTTTTTGCTGTACATCAAATGGAATAGAAACCTACGGTACATGCTGTTGCATATTTCCTCAGGGTACTCTGGTTTCCTCCCGCAGTCCAAAAAACATGCAGGTTCGGCTAATCTGTGTTTCCAAATGGCCCATAGTGTGTGAGCGTATGTGCTTGTGTGACCTGTGATAGAAGGCCACCCCGTCCAAGGTGTACCCCGCCTAGTACACAGAGGAGCTGGTTAGGTCACTAATATCACCTGTGACTGGTTTAAATCTGTACACATGTTGTGACAATTATTKAATGAAAGTTCACAGGTAAATCAGATGTCTGCCTGCTCAGTCATTCTGTTGCAAGCGTAAGTGCATGATGTGCATCAGTTCACTTAAGTCCTGCATATTTTGCATGAAGCACTGACATTTAACCACGCCCACTTTTAATTCTATACTACTTGAATAGGATTTAAGAGGGCTGTACCAAATGCAAAGCAAAAGTGGGTATTTTTCATTAACTTTTTATTAACTTTTTTTTTTATTATTATTAACTGAGAGAGGACATGCAAATTGCACATTTTAGTAGAGGAACTCTTCCGCTCTACAAAGCTGCTATTCAACATACTGTATATGACTGCGCCATTATCRAACCTGACTCCCCAAATCCACTTTGTCCCAGTGTGTGGTTTGTCTTCAATGCTGGCTTCTCCTTCTATAAACCTCTTCACCCATCTTGTCAATGGTGTCATCTCCTTAAACATTCTGTAGCGCTGTAGGAGACAGTCAAAGGTGATTCTCAAAAAGGATTCAAGAGTTGGGGACAACGATGGTGCCCTGTGGTGGAGACTACATTGAGTAGTACCTTTGTATTAGGTGAAAATGTTACTTGTGCAAATTGAACCACCTCTGTCAGCCCACTTTCAGTTCAGCCCTGGTACATGTAATAAATGCTTTTGCTTAGACTGAAGTTTTAGGGCGTGCCTGAAGTTTCTGATTGTTTTGAGGACACATGATCGGGTTTGCAAGCCATGCGGTAAACTAACACTGACATTTTCAACTTTATACCAGTTGCTTGTGTTTGCTGCGTCCGTCTACAGTCATTTGCTCATATAAGTATAATTTGCCAAGCATGATCATATGAGCAGTAAAAGTTATTCCTCACACAATTTCATGCACTACATGAAATACAGAGAATAGAGCGTGTGGGCAGACCCATAGAGCAATAATATAATTACGCAGCTTTATGGCTGGTGAATSAGCCCTCTAATAAACCTGACTCACTGCTTTGTTTCCTCACCATGAGCGTCTCTACCTCAAATATACAGAACACTTAAAACCAGAGTGTGAAGGATATGTGTTCTGTAAGATGCAAGAGCATTATTCTTGTATTATCACTTTCTATATATATATATGTACTTTGTATGTGTATGTGTGTATGTGTGTCCAGATTTCTGCCTCGGGTGGAGTCTTGCCCCCTGTGAGCACTTTGACCAAYATCCACAGTCTGTCCCAGTCGTCCCACCATCACCAGCAGGCTCAGAGTCTCATCATGACCCTCGCTGCTCAGAGTCAGTGTTGCAGCATTTCACCTCTGATTCATTTCAACATTTATAGGCTTTGTTTATTACGAGCAGTATAATAATAATAATAATAATTCTTATGTTAATAGTTAATAGACAGTATTAATATTAATGTTATTAGAATTCCGGGTTCTGTTGTGCTTATTAGGACAAAGAAGTATAATTTTGTAAGACTGAGTATCTTACACACTTTTCACGTTAAGTTGTATTTTTTTTTATCATCAGTGAAATACACTCCCTGTTCGGTAATCGGAGAGTGAATCACAGTTGAGAAATTAAAAAAGTAGATCGGATAAAGATGAAGTTTCGTCTTAAAACGACTCCAGTGCGTTAAAATTCACTTATACCACTTGAGCACTGTTATTTCAGTGGCGGAAATATTAAATGATCCCTGTAAAAATACTCAGTTTAGCTTTTCTAATTCAATAGTAATCTATTGGTGCAGGTGTGTTTTTACATTGAGCAAACCTTTCTTTTAATTAATTAGATGACAGGATTTATGTGGACGGATATGCACTTTGAAAAAAATAAATTAAATGCTAGTTGTTTGCAGCACTTTCTATAAAATGCTAATTGGTGCAAATCTGTATACTATCCTGACATCACTACTTGTATGACATCACGTCTCCTGTATCACTTTTATGCATGCATGCATGTCCTATGACTTGAGGTAACTATACAAGAGATGTTTTTAACATTAACGCACTCTTTGCAGCATGATGCTCTGTGATGCTGTGCGAACTCTAACGACACAACATCTCTCCCTCAGGCCTGAGCGCTCCTCCGGCTCAGAACATGCCCATCATTAACAGCGTGTCTGGTCTGACGGCGTTGCAGCCCATGCAGTTCCCACACAGCCCCAACCTCACACCACTTACTGCACACTCCTCCCAGCAGGCCTACGCACACAGTACGTATACCGCACATATCTGCATCTCTTAGGAATTGTACTGCTCACTGTTAATAAGGTATTGAAGTGATGATTTGTTGGTCAGTTTTGAACTGATAATTTTTTTTTTCTTGTGCCTTGCCAAGTGTACTCGCCCAAGCAGGAGCCTCCTCAGCCCTACTCTCACCCCTCTCGATTCTCTTCCATGGACACCAGTGCTATCTCTCACCTGGGTTCCAGCAAGCAGGTAACTTTTTATGTTCTCACTCACTTGTATAACCCAGTCTATACCACTTTATCCTGTAAACAGGGTCACAAGGGGGCCTGGATAAATTAATTCATAAAATGGGAAATGAGACGAATGCACAGAACCTGGCTTTCAGTTAGAAAATGCCTACTTACTGTTCCTCCATTACCTCAGGCTAGCTTAGCTTTAGCTTATCTGAAATGCTAAGATGGCTAACATTAATTTATATGTTAAGGTTACTTTGCTTTGATTTAACTCCATTACTGTGGTCTGTTAAATTGAACTCCATTTCTTGCAGTATGTTAAGCTACAACATTAAACTACATCCTGTTAGCTGGTTAGCTAAAGTGATGCATAGCAGCTAGTGGTTTGATGTCTGCAACAAACCTCAGCCATACCCCTAGTTATCCATAATTTTATGGCTTAACTGATGAGTTACATAAAAAAATCATCCTCTGTAAATGTGGGAAATCTAGCTATGGAGACCAAAACTGTTTTTTCTTTTTTTTTTTTTGTACCAGTCAGTGAACATGTTTATTTGTATTGTAAATTTGGGGGCCTGTGGTGATTGACTTACATTTTGGTGCTGTTGGTGTCCTAGTGGACATTTGTGGAACTGCACCTTTTGACACTTCCTCACTGAACACATTTTCCAAGACCCTTGATGAAATGCCCTTATCTAGAGTGACCTACATTTAAAAAAAAAAAAATCTCGTTATACATTTGAGCAGTGGAGGGGGACTGGGATTTGACCTAATGACTTTCTGATGTATAACTCTAAAGCTTAAACAAGTTCTGATCCAGAACTTGCATTAATTTCCAGTTAGGTTTTACCTTTTAATTGACTTTCACTTAAAGACAGTTTTCAGTGTTTTGTTAAAAACAAACTTACATATGAACAGATATCAGAGGAGGGGATGTGTTTAGTCATGGCAAACTCAGAGGGAGCCATGATTTCCTTGTCAGAGGAATAGCATACTTCTTTTAATCAAAGCAACTCTTTCCATCATGGCTTAGATGTTAGTAATAAAAATATTTTACTGTAATTCAATGCTTTGCTCTAATTGCTTGTATTTCTGGATACATCATTTTAAATTAGCACATTGTCTGGATTGTTCTAACTTGCCTTTTTTTTATCACTTCAGTGCCCTTTGCAGGCTTGGTGACATTGTCCAGGTGTGAAAACACTTCCTCGGCAGCTAAGCAACAAAAGTGCCTTACCGCGGTAGCCTTGACAACCTCTCATGCCAAAGAAGCATAAAGAGAAGCACTGTGATCGCAATGAACCACTAAACAACACCAAATCTTTATATCTGATGCCTGGACAAGATGGTGATACTGGAAGAAAGGAGCACTGTCTCCAGACTAGCATTACTGCATTTTCTGTCCATAATGTTAATGTCAGAATGAGTGAACTCTGAACAATTAGTTGACTGACATGTATACGATCAACACAGACGCTCTGGAACTGCGTGAAATTCTTTATAATCAATGAAAGCTGCAAAAGTGGCTTCAGTGTATATAGTGCAAGATGTTTCTACTGTATAATTTTATGTTGGAGGTGAAATATGGATTGAAATGGAGTGTGAGGTCAAGCAAGAGAGAATAACGGTGAGCCTACCATATGGGTATGAGGTCTGTGTAATTACAAATTATTTTTATTTCATCGGATGATTTTATTTTGTCACTTTTTTTCCCTAGTCCTCTTGCGTATAATGAACATCAGAATAGAAACCAAAGGTACTCTCAGGAACTGATCTTTTTAATACATCAATTTAAGGAAACAAAAAATACTTTGAACATTCTGGATTTGTTTTAATCATATTTATATTTATGTAAAACTGTATAAAATGCATTCTTTCTTTCAAGAATATGATCCTACACACATAACCTGCCATCCTGAAGTGATTATCTCTCCCTGCTTGCTAATAGCTTGAGTGAGATTGTGAGAAAGTGCACTGTCTAGGGAGGAGTGTTTATTTTAGACTCACCCCATTAGGTCTATTTCCTCTGACTCTGTCCCGGTCCTCTGCTCAAATGGTGTGAAAAATCACTTGAGCAATCACTCCACGGAAATGAGCAAAATAAGACATGGTGTTTTTTTTTACTTTTACCTTTCAACCTTTGCAAACTGTGATTAAAACGAGAAAACCACAAGTCAGTTATAGTACCCTTAAAAAACCCTACAGTAGGTATAAGAGACTGGATATTGATTTTAATAAATGTCACAATTCAGTGTCTAATATTATATATCATTTTCTGAAACACTCATAGTATGTACATTAGATGCAAAGACAAGTTAATATGTGTAATATAAAAACTGTGATAAGATCAAACCTGTTTTGATTGTTTTTTTTTTTTCTTTTTACAAATTATTTTCTAGGAGGGATCTCTATTAAATATTTCACAAAATGTGTTGAATTTGTTTTTTTTTTCCATAAACACAATTTTTT
Organism: Clarias batrachus; assembly: GCA_003987875.1. NCBI lineage: Eukaryota > Metazoa > Chordata > Actinopteri > Siluriformes > Clariidae > Clarias > Clarias batrachus. The sequence goes on from QMIH01000548.1 coordinate 358,302, forward strand.
AACTAACAACATTTTCACATAATCACCAACAGGGGTCTCTCTCTCTCTCTCTCTCTCTCTCTCTCTCTCTCTCTCTCTCATAGTGCACACATGCATACACACACTCATTCACACACAACAGGCACACACTATTACACACTACACAGGGAGAACATGCAAACTCCATGCACACAGAGGTGGGAATAGAACCTGGCCGGGAATAGAACCTATTTCCATCAAGAGGATGGAAATAGCAGTAGTGAATACTTACTTCCAGAAGAGGCAGAAACATACCTGTAAGGTTACATAGAGTGGCGGCACGTGTTATGCGCTAAAATGCCCCCTGCCACGGATTGCCCCCCCTTACATTATCTCTATCGAAAATTATATTAGAACTCAAATTCATAGCTTTATGATTTACAAACAAATTACACCAAACGAATGTGATTATAAAATAAGCAATATAAAAGAAAATACATATTGTATAGGAAAAATATTTTTTGTAAAAAAATTATATATTTTTTTCATATACACCATGTACTTTTTATATTGCTTATTTTATAATAAAGATCATTTCGTGTAATTTTTCATCATAAATATTTATTTAGTGTAAAATTTTGTATTACATGACAAATCTCTGTTAAATAAATGCGCCACAAAATAAACATTATATGATATTTTTTTAATGGTCTCAACGGCTGTCACGTGCCTAGTGTTAAGTATAATAGTATTTAATAAATATTTGATAATAATAAACCTATGAATTGATGTTCTAATCTAATATTTGATAGAGATCATGTAGGGGGACAATTTGTGGCAGGGGGACATTTTAGCGCATAACACCTGTTAATACGGGGCGCAGTGGCGCCGCCCTCTTGATGTTAGGCAGAGAAGAATTCTACTTTAACATGCAATTATTTAACATAATAATTGTTTATTTTAATAATGAGAAATAAATAAAGGCATTTAGTCACAATATCCGTGGTATTTCTTAATATAATTTATTTACAATAATAATAATAAAAAAAAAACTGTATTACGTTCATTTGTGTTCGTGTACGCGGGGCGCCGGACAAACGAGTGTCTATGTACGCACGTAATTTTTTGAAAAGCATGTGACTTGAGGCTGAGCTCTGATTGGATCTTTTCAAATCATCATTGGGGCTCAGCACAGTGCGCTCTGAACCCTCCCACTTTTGTTCTTAGCGAATCAATATTGTTTTTAAATATTTGGGCTCATGTGATTGGACCATTCTCAACGAGTCTTTTCGAGCATTTCTTATGACAAGCGGAGCTGCTGACTGGATGCGATGTGAGTCATGTCTTTATTTTATACTAGTAGTAATGACGCTTAATCATCTCATAAATGTCTATTTACAGGCGATTATTAAAAGTTTAATTTTAATTTTGTTAAAAAAAACTTTTTTTTTTGTTGCACCAGCCGCCACTGGTTACATATAAGATCTGAGGCAGAAACACTCTGGTGGACTCCTTGCATTGTAATCTGAAAGATATCAGTGAGTGCAAAATGTTAGTTGAGGAGAGTGTAGCTAGACATCACAGGATGATGGTGTGTAAAATGACCCTGGTGGTGAGGAAGGTGAGGAGAGATAAGATCTCTGGGTGGTCAGCAGGTGCTCCCAGTTGACTGGACAACTACAGCTAAGGTGATCAAGGAGACAGGTAAGAGGGTACGTGGTGTATCACCGGGAAAGTGGAAAGTGGACGAGGAAACTTGGTGTTGGAACTAAGAAGTCCACAAGTTTATACAGAAAAAGAGGTTAGCAAAGGAGTGGGACACTGAGAGGACTGAAGGGAGTAGACATTATTACAGGGAGATGCAGCATAAGATGAAGGTAGAGGTGACAMAGGCCAAATAATGAACATATACGGACTTGTATGCGAGGTTGGATGGTAAGGAGGGAGAGGTGAATCTGTACAGGTTGGCCAGACAGAGAGATATTGATGTWAGTTTGCACTAGTTTTGCAGATAAAGTCAGAGACAGACTGAGGTGGTTTGGACATGTCCAGAGGAAAGATTATGAATATATCGGTAGAAGAATATTGAGGTTGGAACTGCCAGGCAGGAGGTCTAGGGGAAGACCAAAGAGGAGATTTATAGATGTAGTGAGAGATGACATGAAGTTTGTAGGTACAGTATGTGAGAAAAGGACGCAGAGGGTAGGGTTAGATGGAGGCCGATAGGGCAATCTTAATGCGTCAGCATACCAAGACAAGACCTCTTGGACAAAAATATGCTTCCAACAGTTTTGGGAAGGCCCWWTTCTATTCCAACATGACTGTGCCCAAGTGCACAAAGCAAGCACTATAAAGACATGGTTTAATGAGTTTGATGTGGAAGAACCTKACTGGTCCGCACAGAKCCCTGACCTCAACCCCATTGAGCACCTTTGGTCTGAACTGGAACTGAGATTGCAAGCCAGACCTTCTAGTCTGTTAACAGTGCCTGACCTAATAAATGCCACAGATTAATACGAATAAATAAATTAGCCACCCATCTCAACCCCCCCACCTCCCCCAAACACACACACACACGCACACACACACGCACACACACACACACACACACACACACACACACATTGTGATGAGAACAGAGTTAGGTATTGGGGCTAAACAACTGTGTTGGATATTTTCCCACAAAAGACCACCTCTTAAAGTTTTGACTAACAATTTTTTTATTCACTTGTCATAATAATTGCATTAATAGTCATCCTAGGTAAAAGAAGAATTGGATTCATAAAATATAGCCACACTGTGTGATCCAAACATTCAACAATTACTCATTAGTTTGATCAGATTTTTAAAAAACATTTTATTTATACAAGCAATATTTGATTGATTTGAGCAATCTGATGGCCATGTAGCTGTCTGATTCAATATTTTTATTCAACATTAATGGTGAACTCTTTGTAAGATGCAAGGAATGAAAAGAGAAATGAAAAGACTACATGATCATTACAGCCTCGTATCTAGGGGGCCGGGACTCCTGCTGTGGGATACAATGGGGAACAAGGTAAGGATAGAAGCCACAGAGACGTGCTGTTCAGCACTACTCTGAATAATGAAGGCTAAGTCAGCATGTATTGTGCCTATTTAGGGTCAGATTAGACCCTCAATTAGAATAGTTGCTGACACAGTTCCTCTATCTCCGCATCACTTTGCCCAAACAATGASACAGTGTTTGAGAGTGGAATGCAATGAAAAATTCCTTTATTAAAAAAGATGCATAAATGATAGACTTTACAGAGGGYTATGTTKTCCATGTCCACTGAGAAGAGCTTTCTCGTCTTCTGGGCCTTCTTTGGTCTCTAAAGCCATTCTCAGTTTCTGCCAAAATACTCTTGTCTCTTCTCCATGTTTGGGCCATTTGAGGTAGGTCTTCTTCTTTACCAGCTTACGCATCCGATAGTAAGGAGACAGCTGAAGTTTAGGAATGTCCTCCAGGAATATCAGGATTAATACATCTTTCTTTTCATCAAACAGTCTAAAGTTGGCCATCTGGATTTCCTTGGAGCACCACGTGCTCCTCAAATAATTATGCGTGATCAAGCATACGGTCTTACGACTGCTGTATATCCCGTCCATGATGTTGTCTATGATGGATCTTCCTGGCTCAAAGTCTCTATGATGTAGACAGAGTCTCCAGCCCTGCTCGTCTTCCAAATTAGGAATCAGCTGTTTGACAACCCAAGGTTCGTCCCGGGCGTTGTAG